>CAUYPK010054499.1:0-29913 GCA_963574355.1 Loris lydekkerianus | reverse complement strand
TACGACACCAGCCACATACACTGAGGCTGGCAGGTTCAAATCCGGCCCAGGCCAACTAAACAATGACAACTACAACAAAAATTAGCTGGGCATTGTGGCGGGTGCCTGTAGTCCCAGCTACTTGGGAGGCTGAGGCAAGAGTGTCACCTAAGCTCAAGAGTTGGAGGTTGCTGTGAACTGTGACACCATGGCACTCTACCTAGGACAACATAGTGGGACTCTGTCTAAAAAAAAAAAAAAAATTAAGCTGACATATACATTATTCTGTATCCACCTACAATCAGGCCTGATCATATCTTTAACTTCCTCTTTCTCTGGTGATACCTTTTTCAAACAGATTTTTTTTTTTTTTAAATCTCCAAACCTATGAAAATACTTAAATTTTCAAATATATTGAAATCACTAATTTCTTATTTTATTCTTTCTTAGGAATTTTATTTCATATATCTCCTTGTCATTTTCTACCCCCCCCACAAAAAAAACTCCTTTTCTTTTTATTTTGTAACCAACATGTGGTTTTATTTTTACAGAGATTGTAACTGTTAGTTAGTTATTCCCTGAAAGGATGATGGGCATTCTGGGTCTGACAGAGATTTAAGGGGTTTCCATGAATCGTCTCCTCCTGTGAAATCAAGATCCAAGAAATATCATAAATCCTTCAGTTCTCAGCCACTATGTAAATCAAGATAGGTCTTGGATAGTGCCCCCAAAGAATCCTCATCATAGAAATGCAAAACTTACCATTGAAAATTCAGCCTATATCCTGTACTGAACTTCTTCAGCCTCAAGATACACATACCATCATTTTTACTCCTCAAAACAAAGAGAAAACCAATGAAACTTTTCCGCAATGTCAACATCATTTTGAACTCGATCCAAGGGGAGTGAGAAGAAAATTGTGGAGGTGACTTTCCTGGCTTCTTGGGTGGTAGTTCCATCCATAGAGATAGGGAACAATGGAAATCACCCAGGTTTGCGGGAGAAAAGATCTTAAATTTTGTTTTGGACATTTTGAGTACAAAGTGCTTTTAAAACATTCAGCAAAAGATGTGGAGTTAGCAGGAATGGAAGAAAAAGTATCCAATGTACTC
The DNA here is from genome assembly GCA_963574355.1 of Loris lydekkerianus. Classification (NCBI taxonomy): domain Eukaryota; kingdom Metazoa; phylum Chordata; class Mammalia; order Primates; family Lorisidae; genus Loris; species Loris lydekkerianus. Next base: position 28,822 of record CAUYPK010054499.1, on the reverse strand, counting down.
AGCCCTACTATGAAGCTAAACTATAGCTTTCACATGAAGGCTATAACCCAACTATAGCACAAGACTAGGGAAAGGGCCAAGGAAGGGGAAGGTAGGGGGAAGGTTTTGGTGGAGGGAGGGTAATGGGTGGGGCCACATCTACGGGGCATCTTAGAATGGCTACAGGTGAAACTTACTAAATGCAGAATACAAATGCCTACATACAGTAGCTAAGAAAATGCCATGAAGGCTACATTGAACAGTTTGATGAGAATATTTCAGATTGTATATGAAACCCGCACATTGTACCCCTGGATTGCACTAATGTACACAGCTATGATTTAGCAATAAAAATAAATAAATTAAAAAAAATAATAACTGAAGTCCTTATTCTGGCCTACAAAGCCCAGCAGAATCTGACTGCTGTAGACTGTGCTGAACATTTCTCAAAGGCTCACCTGCCCAAGGTCAGCCCAAGTTCACTCCTCCACTCTAGCCTCCCTCACCTCCTCACTGGTCCTCAGAAACACCTACCTGACTCCCTCCTACCCCCAGGACCTGAACACTTGCTGTCCTTATGCCCTCACCACTTGTCCCTGTCCCCAACATAGCTGCCTTCTCCTTACTCAGTCTTTGCCAAATTCTGACTCCCCAGAAAGGTCCTTCCTGCCTTACATCCAAAAGAGGCCCCTCCTTCCATTACTCTAAAGCCCCCTCACTCTGCTCTATTTTATCCTTAGCACTTTTTCACTTTAAATGATTTTGCTTATTTATTTACTTGTCTGTTAACTGTCTCTTTCACAACTAGAATATTAATTCCATGAGAACAGGAGCTTGGCTTTCTTTCACCCCACAGTATTCCCCCAACAAGAATAGTAGCTAGCACATAATAGGTGCTCAATAAATATTTGTTGAAGGAATAAATACTTGACTAGATTATCTTACAACAGTCCTGTGAGCTAAAATGGGACACACCCTCTTGGGATGTCAGGGATGTCACATTCCCACCATGCAATACTGAAGGGGAAACTGAGGCACAGTCCAGAGGCAGCCAGCAGGCTGGTAATGAGCAAGTCCTCCAAGGCTTGCTTCTTCCATTGTTCCACCCTGCCTATAGGTGAACACAGCAGAAAAGACAAGGACACCATATGTGAGGCATTTTTCTTTTCCCTTAAGAGGCTGAGGGAGGGTTAATGCTGAGGATGGAGGATGTAGGGGGTTGTGGCAGCCGAAACCTGGTCAGTAATATTTTGCTGGAGTGAGCTTCAGGTAAACTACAGCTACACCTGGAAGTTGGCTGATTTAATAGGCCTTCCTTCCCAACACCCCTAGGAACCCCTTCCTTTCTGCTTTCCCATTCTTGGTAGGGAAGGATTGCAGCTCAAGCATCTGGGGGGTATCATTTGCTCCCTATAGCCAAGATCCTTCCTTTGCCTGAGGCTCTAGTTCCATCTTCAAGAAAACAAGAATGAAGTGGATTCGGATGGACCCCCAGCTTGGCCCTTAACAGACGTGTGTTCTGGGACAGGTCACACAGCCTCTCTGAGGTTTCTCATTTGAAAATGATACTATTCTTTCAGTAGAATCACCAAGTAGAATTTGGGAGGTCAAGTTCAGCGTAGTTGAGAGGATTCGCTGAGACAACATAATAAATATTTGGTGTAAGTTAAATGTGAATCAAAATCCCTCCTTTTAACATAAGCCTCTTTACTGAACAAAAGGAATGGAATATCTAATCCATGTCTGCTGATGGGAGGAGGCGGTGAGAGCAGGACCTTAAGCGGGGGCACATCCTGAGACTCTCAGGTGAACTGTCCAGCTCAAGGAAAGAGAAGGTTCACCTCCCAGGGGTAAGCCCAAAATACACAAGCACATTAAAAAAGTGGAACACATTCATGGGTGACAGATTCATAATGGGATTATTGATTCAAATACAGATCCTTTTTCTTCCCTGCATTTTCCAACTCCTCCCCAAAAATTGTTGCTGATAGCTGGGTAGTGACTGCGAGGCAGCTAATAGGGCAGAATGACTTGTTTGCAGCTGGTGCTAAAAATGTCCAGGACCAAGGCAAAGGAGAGAGACAGCATCCTCCCTCCCCACTAATCACCCTCACAGAGCTTTAGTGTCTTATTTCTGACAAGGGGGACAGAACTCCTGACCTCTCAGAGAAATTGAGTAGATTAAATGTGATGAGGGGACTGGCACCCATTAACGGTAGTAGTAAAAGCCACAATGTATTCAGTCTTCAGGGCCAGGTACCATGCTAAGCACTTTAAAAATACCGCCTGTTCCAATCACTAGCCCAAATTCTATGAAGGCAGGAACTAGGGCTTTGTTTCCCACTATATTGCAGCCCCAAGTACAATATTCTCCTGCAGGCTAACGACAATAACGAACATTCATGGAAGCCTCATTTTATACATTCATGGTGTAACCCTGTTCATTGTTCTCAGCACTGTATGTTTCTAACCTTCGTGATAATTCTCAGAGGTGGGTACTACCATTATCCCTATTTTATGAAGGAAGATACAGGCACAGATGGCACAAAGGGATTAGGTACTTTTCCTAAGGTCACCCAGCAAGTGATAGAGTGGTAGTCTGAACCCATGCAGTTTGGCTTTACAGACCAGCCCTTGACCTCTGTGCTAACTCAGGGGCCAAGGGATGCTCACAACCCCGCTATCAGGCTGTTTAAAGAAATCTATGCTAAGAGAGAAGTTAAATGTTTGAATCAGAGAAGACCCTGGATTTGGGTCCAGGTGACCAAACTAAATGCCACTTTACTCTTCCCATCCCCTGGGGCCTGCCTTTCCTTGTAAGGATCCTCCCACAAATGTCTTAAACCTTGGTCTGGCCCAAGCTGGGAAGCTGTGGAGCAGTAACAATGACAACCTAAAAACTCCCCAGTCTGCAGGAGAATCCAGCTCTCGGGGCAGGATTGGCTTTGGGGCCCTCCCTCCCCCTGCAGCTTTTGGCAAGGATGTCTCTCAAAGGGCCTGGGGTAGCCCCTGTCCCCAACCTCCTAGGGCATAATGGTGACTGTCTCCCTGGGATTGAGAACTAGAAGCTGCAAACATGGGGTTGGTCAAGAGATTTTTCATCCTCTCCCGGCAAGAGCTGACTTCAATCACATGCTTGATTTCCATCACTCACGTTTGCCCATGGGCTGGCATCTGGCTCATCATGGATGTCTTGTGATAAGTCAGGGACATGACAGATGCCATTAACATAACATCCCCATCCATCCTCCCAAGGTAGGCTGGAACAGAGAAGGGTCTGAGAAAGAGAAGGAGTCACAAAAGAACAGCTTATGATACCAGACTCCTGTGAGGTCGACTCCTCTAGCTAGGTAACCTCTTGGGGAATCAAAATTTCTACATCCATAAAATGGGGATAGAAATTCTTTTCTGGCAGACAAGGCCACCACTTCGCACAACTCCAGGAGGTACCAGAAACATTGTTGTCTACGTGAGTGGTGTCACTTGGAACTCAGCTCCATAGAATACAAGGTGAAGGATGCCTTGAGATCATATATCCCTGAGTCTACACCTTGCAAGTAAGAATGGCAATGCTAATTTCAGATGTGGAACCAAGGTGTTAATGGAGTTGGTGTGAGGACCAGAGATTATACCATGTAAAGCATGTAAAGGGGCTAGGACAGCACATGGTAGGCATGGTCTTATTATGTGATAAGAATGGCACATCTCTCCTGAAGTACAGATACTTCCTGTACTCCGAGATGCCCCTACCTAATCCCATCACTCATGTGGACAAGAGCAAAGAGGGAAGAGCCCCACCTCACAATAGCCCAGTTAGCAAGGCCTAGTTTCCACACACTGCCCCACGGCAGCCACAGAGGGTACCAGACACCTTGGCAGTAGGCTGGGTATGGTTACAGGTTTCCTTTCATTTGGGGATTTACAGTTGACTGGCCAAGAAATCCTGAATGGAATCTCTTCCCAGCCTGATTTTCCAGTCTCTGTCCTTATGCCTCTCATAGGGTGCCTTCGATTCAAGGAACATTTATGAAAAACCTACCGTATGCTAGGCATGGTGGAGAGGGGTTAGCTGAAGTGGTGGAGTTCAGGGGAATTAGGGGTCTGTGGTGTATGTGTGTGTGTTTGTGTGTGAAAGGAGAGCCAGCTTGAGAGAGCACCTTTGCTAATGATGCTTGTGCCCAAGGAGGCTGTGCCTTCCTCTGAGCCCTCAAGCAGGAGTGCCATGAGAAACGAGTGGCTGCACTGCCATCTTTGGAATGCAGGCTTTACTCTGCTATCTCAGTGATGGTCCAGCCTGGTCCATCATGTTTCCTGCTGCCTCTTCCTGGTGTTCAACTGGCACCACTGGCTGCACTTCTGCAGCTTCCATGTAGGAGTGGGGCAGAGGATTCCTATCATTAGGGTAAAGTAGCTCACCTTTTAATTGCCTTTCACCCCTTCCTCCTCTCTCTCCCTCCCCATCAACAATCCCTTCCTCTTCATTCTGTTTGCTCAATGAACTCTGAAGCACAGCAGGCCCCTTGCCTTGTCTGATTTACTGCAGACCCTTAGCTCCTAGCTCAGAGTTAGTAGGTGCTCAATACATATTAGCTGAATGAATGGAGAGAAAAATAAATAAAGCCCTTGCATGAAGTTGGGCACACTTCATGCTTACTCTAGGAAGATGTCCTGACATCCATGGCTGTTCTCCAAAAGAAGTCATCACTGCCCCTCCTTCCCAGAAGGGACTTGTATCTCTAACCCCTTGACCAGTTATCCACTGGGCAGATACTTAAGTAGCTCTTCTGAACTAAAAGCACTGTATATGGTGCTGGAGAGACAAGCTCCAACCTTCCCCTACCCCCACATCTCCCTGTCTACACCCTAGCCCCATTTCCACCACACAACTGCCCCTCCCCTGTTCCATCTTTTGCACAGGGGTCCCACATTTGGGCTTCTGTGACTCTGCCAACATGTGTAGGAGTTAGAGGAAGGAGGTCACTCAGTCTCTACCTTCCACTCTTAGCCCCTTCTGCCACCTCACCTCAGGGACCTGTCCTGGCCACGCCAGAGGCAAGTCCCAGCTAGGATCTGCCTGGAACCCCAAGCTGCTCTGCCTTCTGGCATAGACCTGAACCTTGTTGTCTCACCTGGGCCCCTGGGCTCCCTGCCTGTGGGCATCCTGAAGAGCCCACCTCTCTCCCACCGTGCCCTGGCCCCTTGGCGCTGCCTGCAGCAGGAGCTGCCAGCTTTTTGGAATTCCTAATCGCTCCTGGCCCCGGTGATTGGCTGCTCAGCTCTGACCCCACTTGGGCTGCCGCCTGGTTGGATAAAAGGGGAATCTCCTTGGGGCTTCAGAGCATTAGACACCGGAGTGGGCACCTGGGACCAACTTCTCTAAGCGGGGAGCCCGGCGGGAGTTGGGGGGAGCTACAGACCTGCGGCCTCAGCCCCTCCAAAGAACCGGGAGATGACGGGGAAAGCCGGGGAAGCGCTGAGCAAGCCCAAGTCCGAGACAGTGGCCAAGAGTACCTCGGGGGGCGCCCCGGCCAGGTGCACGGGGTTCGGCATCCAGGAGATCCTGGGCTTGAACAAGGAGCCCCCCAGCTCCCATCCGCGGGCTGCCCTCGACGGCCTTGCCCCTGGGCACTTGCTGGCAGCGCGCTCAGTGCTCAGTCCCGCAGGAGTGGGCAGCATGGGGCTACTGGGGCCCGGTGGGCTCCCTGGCTTCTACGCGCAGCCCACCTTCCTGGAAGTGCTGTCTGACCCGCAGAGCGTCCACTTGCAGCCACTGGGCAGAGCATCGGGGCCGCTGGACACCAGCCAGACGGCCAGCTCGGGTAGGTGAGGGCGAGGCTGCGCGGCTGCCTGACTGCGGCTGAGAGCCTAGAGCCCGCGCCGTCGGCTCTCGCCTGCCGGACAAGGCCTGCTCCCTGCGGAAAAGTTCGTGCCAGGCCGAGGGGTCGCAGACCCGGCCTGGGGCCGACTCGCCTAGGGCAGGGACGGGGAAGATGCTCTGGCGCCGGCCAGGTTTTGGCCCCAGCGTTTCCGGCCGCCGCGCTGTTCTCTGGTCCCCGCGTCTGGCCCGGCTTGGCCGCTGCACCCTACTGGGGCCCCTCTGGAAACAGGGTTTGGAGTGTCAGAGCCGGTGTTGCAGGGTCACTGGCTAGGTTGGAGGGCCCCAGCTCTGCTCTTCCACTGCAGTCCCGGCCTCTAAGAGAACGCGCGCTCCTGGAGCCCGATGCTGTTCCGTGTGCTGGCCGCTTGGGAAGCGGGTGGCGGCTCCGGCCCCAGCCCTGGTGTCCAAAGTTCTCTTTTTCCTGCTTTCTTTATTCTAAAACCTCATGTTGATCAGCTGGGGTTTATTTTTGTACCCCACTAACTCGGACAACCCGGCTACTACAGCAGCCGAAGCGGCCGCCATCCGATCCCACGTAAACACCACAATCTATCGGAGCCCCGCGACTGGCGGGCTCGGGGACCCTGGATGACCTCCCTGCACCCTCCTCGAGCGGCTTTCCTGGCGGTGCGTCCTAGACCGCTCAGAACTCCGGCTTTGGTTCGCCCTTGTCAATTCCCCCGAATTTTCGTTTCCTTTCGTTTCGTTTTATTTGGAAGGACAACGAAAAGTGGCTGGTCACGGGCTCTCCAGCCTTAAGTGGGAATGCATTGAGCGGACACTGCGAAAGGGACTGTGACTGGGCAGCGGCAGCTCTGTGGGAGCCCAGCTCCTGGTATCTGGGCTTGGCTCTTGGAGTCAACTTTCCGGTCCCCGGGCACCAGAGCTGCAAGCGCAGGGCAGAGCACAAACCCGAAGCGCCACCCGGGTCCCTGCGACCCTCTGAGGCTGCCTCCCTCTCCGCTGTCCCTGCCCCAAGCGCGCCAGGGCCTTTGCCTCTCTTACAGCGAAATCTGTTCAAAACCTCCAGATTCTGGCGCTGGCGTGGGAGAGGCCAACCTGGCCTTAGGGATGGACATAGCCACCCAGGGTTCCCAAGGGCTTCCCGGGGAGACGGCAGCCCCCCGCGGATCCCAGAGGAGGTCAGGGATGGGGCCCTCGCTGGTTTCAGGTGTGGCCGAGCGCGCTTCCCACTCTGCCTCATGTCCTTCCGCTTTTCAGATTCTGAAGATGTTTCCTCCAGTGATCGAAAAATGTCCAAATCGGCTTTAAACCAGACCAAGAAACGGAAGAAGCGGCGACACAGGTAAGGCCCCCCGCAGGGCGCCGTCACCTTTCCTGCCACCGCCATCCCTCCCAATCCCCGCCACCGTCCGCTGTTCGGGGCTCGAGTCACTCGGACCCTTCTTTTCGCCGACCCCAGATATGAGGTCCGAGGCTGCGTGAGGGCGGAGTGACCAGGGTTGTTTGGAGGGACCTGCCCGAGGCCCTGGCGTCTGACTGCGCTGGGCGGCCGCCAGGGCAGCGGATGGTTCCGGGCTTTCTCCTCCCGCAGGAGAACGGAAAGGCCAAACCGGAGCTAGAGGTGGGTGGTCAGCCCCAGATGCCCGCGAGAGCCAGGCAGACCCTGCGAGCCGGCAGATCCGCTCGCACCTCCCGCCCGAGCCGGTTCTTCCGCCCCTCCGCCCCTCCATCTCTCTCCCAGGGTCCCTGTTCTCTCCGTCAACTCCCCACCTTTCTGCCCCCGTCCTTCCCAAAGCCCGCAGTATCTGCGCTGATGGAACATTTTCTTTTGGTTTCTGCTGTTCCGGTGCTTCTGAGCGGGTCGCCTCCCTTCGTGAACCTGTTTCCTCGTCTGTAAAGTGATGGAGGGTCTAGACTGGATGGTCCCGCTAGCCCTTGCTGCTAGGTGGGCTGAAATGGGGTATAGACTAAAGAGACCATTTTTTAAAAATGTATTCTTTAAATAGACATTACTTGCACAAAGTTAAAATCCAATAGGTATATCTTGAAAAGTAATCACCCCTCCCCCTTGTTCCCACATCTAGACCCCCTCTACCTTTCGCATTGGCGCCTCTGCGGCCAGTGCCTCGTGTAAATTTGTGCTAAGATTTTCAAGGAAATAAAGGAGGGAAAACCAAAAATCCGCCTGTCTTTCTGCCAGCGCTGCTCCCGGGTGCTGCCAGCGCGCTCACCTCGGGCCGGTTCCTCACATCCCTCTTCCGGTCCCCATCCAGGAGGGACGGCCAGAGGGTCTCCTGCCCTCTCGGGATATTTCCTCCCTGGGAACCCCGCCCCCCATCCTTCTCTCCCCCTAATTTGTTCACGTCCTCTTTGCTCTCTTTCTGGGCGGTTTTCTGCGCCTGGCTCATCCCTGGCCCTCGGAAACTCCACTGTCAACCTCCATCTTTTAAAATGGCTCTTCTTGACCCTTCAGGCCCCAAGAGGTTTTTGGTTGGATGAGGGTGAACTTCAACTTGGTTGCTAAGGGATCTCGGTTCCCCTTCAGGCAGCTGTTTGCTTTTGTTTAGTTTGTTTTATTTTAAGTGGGAACATTTTTTCTAGTCCTGATCCTGGGTTTTCCTTTTTTAAAAAAAAATTAATTCATTCAACAAATATTCATTAAAACACTTTATGTGCCGACCCCATGCTGGTCCTAGGATGGGTATCCTGTTGGTCTCTGCAAGCAGGGACAGGGACCCATGGAAACAGGGCAGGCTGTGAACCAGCAGAACTCCTCCCATGCTGGTGCTGAGATGGTGGGGGAGGTTCCCATAGCATGGAGAGCTGTGGAAAAACCATTCCCAAACCTTGGGCACCAGAACGATGTTTCTTATTCCTGCAGGACATCTCATTGTTTGGCCCTTGGTGCTGGGTGACCCATAGTCCAAAGTCCATATTTAAAGTCCGAATCCTCTGTCCTATCTGCCACCCTCTTCACTAGGGAAAACTTTGGGGGCTTTGATGGGTTCCCAGGGGTGCAAAACAGCATCAGGGCAACACCAGGGTATTAATGGTCTATTTCTGGTGCACGAAGGGACCAGACTTTTGGAGAGAGAAGAATGCCTATTGATTACCAGTACGGTTCTGAATTAGTAAGAGATACATTTTCCTGAGATCCTTTAATTTGGGGATTGGGGGTAAGAGACTCCAGAATCTGGTGATGAGAGATGGGCTTGTCTTTATCTCCCAGAAACAAACTAGGCTTAAAAGTGCTTGCAGGTGGGTGGGGGTGAAGCAGCCATGGTGAGAGAATCTCAGATTTTGCTCTTCTCTTTACCAGAAAGCTTAGCCCCTCTTCAGGCAGGTTATAGCAGAAGCCAGAAGGTTGAGGCTTCTGCACAAGCCAAGAACAGAGGTTAGGTTGCATGGTGGGGGAAGGGACCTTTTCCCAGACAGCATGTCAGCATCAGCAGCGTGGGCAGTGGCAGCAGCCTGCGGCAGTGAAGCAGCTCTGAGGCAGGAATTAGGGGAAGTCTGGAAGATTTGAATTGTTGTTGTTTTTAACAGGGACTCTCCCTAGTAGAGGCTGGCACTAAATGACATGTCATCAGCTTTCCTCTTTGACTTTGGTCGGGCCACACCACCTGTGTGCCTCAGTTTCCCTGCCTTTTAAAAGAAACTTGGATTTTTCAATTGTTTATTTTGATGCTCTGTTCATAGGCCCTTCAGCAAGAGACAGAAAGCAGAGGATCCTTAAAATTTTAAAGAATTAACTTTCTGTATACATAAGCATTCCATATTCTCCCCCAAGAGAATAGGAGAAATGATTAAGCATCAAACCAGTCATTTTCTACAAAGAGCACAATCTTTCTTCCTCACACATCCCTCTGTAATATCCCCCAAAACATTAAAGCTGACACCAGCACAAGGAAGGTGTGGGGCTCAAATTTGCAGTTTTTGGTTGTGTTGGGTGAGGGCACAGGAGTGAAGGACGCTAAACCTTTGTGCTGGTCCCAGGGTCCAAATCCCAGGGGCTAAGCAAGGCATGTAACATTTTTACAAGTTCAGTTTGTGGAAACGAGACTATATTGCCTGTTAGCCTGTTGGTGAGGGTCCAGGATAAAGGTCACCTGAAACCTGGTGAAATTAAGGTCTGAAAAGAGAAGAGTTTGTGTTTGTAAGTAGATGCTTATTAGGTTTATTCCCAATATCCAGGGCAAAATCATACGTGTGAGAATATATGCATTAGTGCGTTTTCCTCAGGTGACAGAATGTAGCTCTTAACAGATTCTTAAAACAGTTTAACAGTTTATGGCACAAATTAAGCCACTGTGTGCTCTTGGGGGCTGCTCTTGGGGGCTGGGGGCTTATGAGGTGGCCTGAATGGGGCTCTCCCCAAATGAGTAAATGCATTTGTTATGGGATGGTTGGAAGGTGGTCCTGCCTCCTAGTAGAGGGAGGGGACAGGGAAAGATTCTGACGGCAGCTCTAGGGGGTATCAGAGGAAGGGCAGGGGAGGAGGAGAGAATTGAAGTGAGTTGAGGAACTGGGAGATTGAGTTTTCAGCTATTACCAACCTAGAGATTGAAGTTGCATTTATCTTTCTGGTGAATCTTCAAACTTTGTGTGAAATTAAAGAGTCCAACTCTAGTGTCTGCTCGAAGAGCCCACGTAGCAGGTTTGGGTGGGGTGGGTGTTTACTGATCTGATGAGCTCCTCTGCTCTGTGCTTGGGAGGAAGAACAGGGGGCTTTCTGCATTTAAAAAATAAAATTCCTTTTTAACACATTGGCCCCCAGAGCACCTTCATAAGGAGTCCCAGTGTGAAGTTCACTGAGGGCTGAAATCATGCCATCTCACTGGCCGGTGCCTTGTGGGCCCTCAGCCTTGAATGATGAGCAGCCCATATTTGTCTACGTGCAAATATGCATATGTGTGTGTAAGAGAGTTTGGGTCCGACTGGATCATCATGCTGAGCCAGCCTGGGTTTGGGGTCTGTCCAGGAGGCACAGGGGAGGGCCACTCTGTTCTCTCTGAGACAGGCTCTCTCGGTGTCCTAGGTCCTGAGTGTCTGGTCTTGCTCCCTCAGGACAATCTTCACCTCCTACCAGCTTGAGGAGCTGGAGAAGGCATTCAATGAGGCGCACTACCCAGACGTCTATGCCAGGGAGATGCTGGCCATGAAAACCGAGCTGCCGGAAGACAGGATACAGGTAACAGCCCTGAGCCCCTCTCTCCCAGATTTACCTCTTTCTTAGGGACGTAGACTACTCGGGGGTCCCAGATACCCCTGACCCTGTTTGCTATGGTCATGTGCTTGCCTGTGACCAGGTCCTCAAGGAGAGTGGTTCACTTAAGCTGACGGGTGTTTGCTGAGCACACCTGCCATGTGAGGCGTGCACTGTGTAAGGAACAGAGGCTTGACAGGTGTGGCCTGGCCTGCTGTTTCACACTGTGCACTTCCTAAGGAGTGTTAGACAGACCCCGAGGGGCCCGGCAATGAGGGACAGAGTCCTGCATGGGTCCTGGGTTCTGGGCAGGGTCTCTATGGAGGCAGATGTCCCCTTAGTACAGCTGAAGATAGCCCTAGGTCTCTGTGGGTGGCTGTGGGAAGGGGAAGGTGGCTTCTAGCCCAGTTTGTTTGCCTTCCCTCCACCACCCCCCATGAGGAAGGTGTGCCCCCTCCCTTCCCATCCCTGTCACTTCATCCTCTGAGGCTCCTGCCTCCCCTCATGCCCTGGCAATCTCTGGCCTTGCCCTGAGCCCCTGCTCCTTTTCCTTCTCCCTGTCTGGCCCAGTGTGCGGCCTGGGACATGTGCCTGGAGTGCTCTCTAAGCCCTCCTCCTCTCCTGGGAAGTTTTGGGTCATAACCAGTCACTGATATGGGCAGCACGTTCTTGGCCATGGTGAGCAAGGGGCCTCTTGTTAGCGGCAGCAGGACCTTTGAAAGTCCAGAGTCCCCTTGCTGGTCAGGAGTGGGGCTGCAGAATCATCTCTCTAGGAGAAGATGAAATCTGGTGGTTTTCTGGGCAGGTGGAGGTAGAGGTGGAGGGTGGGTGAGAGGAACATTTCCAGATTTGGAGTTGCCTTAGCTAGAACTTGACCTTAGATGAAAGCTGCCCCCCCATCTGAGTGGTCCCGTCCACAGCTGAGGGATGGGGGAGTGGGCTCGGGGCAGGTCCTCTGCCCCTGAGACTGCTGCTGTGCCCCCTCCCAAGGTCCCTGTGCCTCCTGTGTGAGTGGATGACTGCAGCCCTAGAGAAGGAACCAAAGGAAGTGTGTAGGTTGCTTTGTACTCTCGCTGGAGGGCCAGAGGATGGGAAATGAAGACTCAAGCTGCTTTTCCAGAAGAGTGTTGCTCTCCCTCGGAAATCTATTTAGAATTTCAGCTAATGGCTTTAGACATTGACACAAACAATAAGCTCAATTATTCATAAGCAGATTATGTTTGGTGTGTTACTCATGGTAGCCCAGACCCTTTACCCTCCACACAACTGGGTTCTAGTGGGGTGAGCTGGGTGTCGATTCTGAAGTGCGTGCATATGTGTGTGTGTGTGTGTGTGTGTGTGTGTGTAAGCCAAGGCCCAGTCCCATCCATGTGTGGCAGTAACCTCTGCCTACCCTTCATTAGCACAAAGTTGGCCAATACAACTGGCTGCGGTGGAAGGAGGGCCAACAAATACTCGCTGCTGGCAGGCCCCGTGTTTGCACTATTGACTAGTAAGAAGGAATAGCTTGTCCCTTGCTGTGGGTTGTCCTAAAATATGTTTGGCTATGGTGGTGGGGAATGGGGTGTTTGAAACCTGCTGAGCTTAGGACTTGGGGGAAAGCTCTCCCTGGGCAGTAACTGCATTGCTGCAAGTGCCCCAGTCAAGCATGCCCAGCTTCCTTAAGTTGCCTGGGGTTTGTTGTAGGGTGAGGCCACCAGCACAAAGTCCTGGATGTGGAGTAAGGAGAGCTCATTGCCCTGGGGACTGTGAGGAATGGCTCTGTAATTTGTGCATAGAGGAGGAATGAGGCTAAATGCTGCCCCCAGAAGGCATGTGTGAATTGTTAAGCTGTCTCGCCCCAAGGTGTTTAACAAAGTGTTATTGTTGTGTATCAATAACAATCACAGCTATAATTTCCAGAGCAGAATACATGTGCCAAGTATTCTCTTAAATATGTGATATACATGGGAGAGGCAGGCTGGTGCAGTGGTTAGAGACAATGCTTTGGGACTCAGATTTGCCTGAGTTTGTGGCTGGACTTCACCTCCTAGAGCCTCCAAGTCCTCATCTTTATAGGGGGATGACAGTGGCATCTGCCTGTCCTGAAGAGGCAATAAGCCATATGTGTGCAGTGTTCAGGGCAGTGCCTGGCACGTGCCCCCTCCTCAGTTGGTGTCAGATCTGATCTCATTAAATCCTGGTGACAACTGGGGGGGACTAGAGACCATGAGATTTATTTATTTATGAATTTATTTAGAAATAGCCTCACTTGGTTGCCCTGGAGAGAGAGTGCTGTGGCACCACAGCTCATAGCAACCTCAAACTCTTGGGCTTGAGCAATCCTCTTGCCTCACCCTCTAGAACAGAGGTCCTCAAACTGCGGCCCACAGGCCACATGCGGCAGTGTGATTGTATTGTTCTCGTTTTGTTTTTTTACTTCAAAATAAGCTATGTGCAGTGTGCTTAGGAATTTGTTCATAGTTTTTTTTTGTTTTTTTTTTAAACTATAGTCCGGCCCTCCACTGGTCTGAGGGACAGTAAATTGGCCCCCTGTTTAAAAAGTTTGAGGATGCCTGGTAGAGTAACTGGGACAACAGGTGCCTGTCACTATGCCCAGCTGTTTTTTCTATTTTTAGTAGAGACGAGGTCTTGCTCTTGCTCAGGCTGGTCTTGAACTCCTGAGCTCCACCAATCCACCTGCCTCAGTCTCCCAGAGTGCTAGGATTAAAGGCGTGAGCAACCATGCCTGGCCATGAGCTTCCTTTTAGGATAGAGGAAGCTGAGGCGTAGTAACGTGTCTCAAGTCACACAGATAGAAAGTAGGAGACATCAGGCTTACACCTGTAATCCTACCACTCTGGAGGCCAAGGGCAGGTGGATTGCTTGAGTTTAGGAGTTTCAGACCAGCTTTAGCAAGCGTGAGACCCTGTCTCTACTGAAAATAGAAAAACAAGCCAGGTGTACGGGCAGGCGCCTGTATTCCCAGCTATGTGGGAGGCTGAGGCAAGAGGATCACTCGAGCCCAAGAGATAGAGATTGCTGTGAGCTATGATGCCACAGTACTCTATCCAGGGCAACAGAGTGAGACTATATATGATTCAAACATGCATCTGAAAACCCTCCTTAAATCTGTTTTGCCTTGAAGCTGAGAGAACAGAGGTGATTTGAAGAGGGGGGCATGTATCACAGTTTCTTTATAAAAATAATCAATATTTATTGAGTACCAGGCACTATTATAAAAAAATCCAAACTCATAATAAAATTATTGTTTAAATGAGTTCAAAGGGTGAAAAATGAGTTTGCCTCCCCCCTACCCACCAGTAGCCCTCACTTGGTAGCCCATGTCCTTTGTTTCCTTCCAGGGATAGTTTTCGCACATTCAGCAAAGAGTCCTCAGAACACCCAAAGGGCGGGCTAGGTGCTATAGTCCCATTTTATAGATGGGGAACCTGAGGCACAGAGGCCAGAAGTCAGACCTGAGTCCCTTTAGACTCCAGAGCCCTTGCTTCCTACATTGCTCCTTTCCTCACCATTTCCCCTCAAAGTGTCCCCTGCCCAGCTTTGGGTCAGAAGACTCTGTGTGTGATGAGGGTGAAGGAAGGGGAAGAGAGAGAGAGTCATTAGAGGCTCCAGGTCTGGAGTTAGAAACTCTCAAGGTGGAATGAAAGGTTATTAGACAGGCAGTCAGGGACCCAGATCTTAGCTCTGGCTCTGACACCCACTAGCGTGGCAGAGGCTCACCTGGAAAAGAAAGAGGCAGAGTCCTTCTCAACCACTGGACTGCCATTGGTGGAATGGGCTGCAGGATGGGTGGAGTTTAGCAGTCCCCAGACTACAGCTTGAATGTGCATGACATGGCTGACATGCCTTCTGAGCCAATCTGAGTAAAGCCCTGCCTATGTCTGAGGTCCACTGTCTAGTGTCTAATGAGAACCCCCAGCACAGACATCAAAAGTCAGACACATCTACTTCCAATCTTTCACTGCCAATGAGCCAAACTCTGAGCCTCAAATTATTCACTTATAAAATAATATTTTTCCAAATGCTAACTTTACAAGTGGCGTTTACAAGTGGTGTCATTACTAGAATTTATTAAATACTCACCAGTGTCCCAAAGACTAAGTGCTTTCCATGCCTTGCTTCATTTAATCCTTCACAACCAGATGAGTCAGACATCATTCCTATACCTAATTTCTGGATGAGGAAGCTGAGGGGCTGGGAGGTGAAGTAAATAGGATTGGGATTGAAGCCCAGTACTCTGCTACCACCACACAGACCCCAGAGGTGAACACAAATGCCTCTCTAAACAAATTGTAACCACGCAAAGGGCAGTGATGATGGATGGCCCAGTCCCCGCAGTAGGGGACGGTTTCCTCTGACTTTGTGCTATAAGGATGAGCTCTTCCCCACTCTACAGCACCCTGGATTGGGGATAGAGGCATATGATGCAGTGTTGGGGAAAGAAAAGATTTCAAGTCTCCATGTCAGACTCAAGCACACAGTCCATTTTTGTGTGTTTGTCTCCAAAAAAAAAAAGAAGTATGCTGGGATATGGCATTCTGGAAGCCCCTGCCAAATATCACCCTTAGGGAAGAGGAAATGGGTTTCCAGACCAACTTTATTTCCTCTGTGGGGCCACTTGTTAAAATTGTAGAGTCAGGGGCAGTGCCTGTGCCTCAGTGGGTAGGGTGCTGGTCCCATATACTGATGGTGGCGGGTTCGAACCCGGCCCTGGCCATACTGCAACAAAAAAATAGCCACGTTATGGCAGGCACCTGTAGTCACAACTACTTGGGAGGCTGAGGCAAGAGAATTGCCTAAGCCCAGGAGTTGGAGATTGCCATGAGCTGTGTCATGCCACGGCACTTTACCAAGGGCAATAAAGTGACACTTTGTCTCTAAAAAAAAAAAATTGTAGAGTCAGGATATATAATTTTTTTCTGGCATACTCCAGAGCTATGAATGTGCAAAGTAAACAGAGACTACTTTTCTTTTTTTTTTATAGACAGTCTCACTTTGTCGTTCTCAGTAGAGTGCTGTGGCGTCACAGCTCACAGAAACCTCCAGCTCTTGGGCTTAGGCGATTCTCTTGCCTCAGTGTCCTGAGTGACTGTGATTACAGGCACCCACCACAATCCCCGTCTATATTTTTCTGGGCATTTTGGCCGGGGCCGGGTTTGCACCCACCACCCTCGGTATTTGGGGCTGGCACCCTACTCACTGAGCCACAGGTGCCACCCGAACAGAGACAATCTTTCACCCCACTCTCAGAAACTTCATGTATGTCAAAGCATGAGGTTTAGGTCCTCTGACTAGCACTGTTGGACTTTTCCTCTTATAAAGTGGTCCCTGCCCAGGGGCAGGCAACAGGGTACTAGGGAGTTATATTCCAGAAGTAAAAGGACAGGTGTCTGGATGGGAAAGGGTTTGCAAGAGCTCAGGATGTTTATTAGAATCACCAGGGCAGAGTTTTCAAATACCTATGTGGGGGGAGGGGGGAAGGTCTCCACATCCAGCAATTCTGGGTTTAATTGGTTTAAAATTAAACCAACCTGCAGGTTGGCACCGGAATGTTTTAAAATCTCCTCAGGACATTCTGTGTGAAGTCAGTGTAAAAAACAGTGTTGGAGGCTCAGGATAGATGTTCCTGTGTCCTATATGGGTTAATATGAGTGAAAGAAAGTGGAGTTTGGGGTGACAGGGGTAGGATGAGGAACACAATGACCTGTCTGTGCCCAGGAAAGGATGCTGCCGGAAACATGGGCAGAGCTGCCCTCTAGTGGGCATCAAAGGCTGCAGCAAGGCCCAACTCTGAGCCTCAAACGGGGCTGGACCCAGTGCGCTGAAATACGATGTCAGAAGTGCTAAGTGGGTGTGGAAGGTGAAGCCATTAAATCACACCAGCAATGAGCCCAAATTTATCAGCTTCCAGCTACAGGAACAGAGCCGGGCCTGGTGGCATGTGGCAAATTTGGAGACCAGAATGTGCAAAGGGCATTTTTCATGCAAGATGTCTCCGTTAAGGGGGGTGATCCTGGAAGGGGTGCAGAGGGTCTGCTCAGAGCCACTTGAGAGAAGGAGCCCTGGGCATGTTGTCTCCTGAGGATGCTCGGATGGGAGCTTGCAGGACAGGGCCTAGGTGACGATGCAGACACAAGAGGCGGCCTGGGACATGGCCACAGCTGCTTGTGCTGGTTCTCCACACAGAGAAAGAACTGACAGTATTGCCTGGCTTGGTAGCTGTGCAGTCCGTGGCAGAGGAGCATCCATTTGCAAGAGTTCCCTGCCAGTCTACCCCTGGAGGCACGGCCACCCTTTCTGCCAGCTGTGAAGGCACCTGCCAGATCAGCTGTTGACAGTTAGAGGCATCCTTCCTACCTGGGCTTTCAGAGTGATAAAGAGGGGAAATGTATCAAGAAACCCAGGCTCATTCCTAAACTTAATGATCCTCCCAACGCACCTTTGTCTGGGACTCCAAACCTGATGACCCTTGATGTCACTTTGGGTCCCTTAGGCACTTGGACCACTGAGTGTAAGGCAAGGTAGGGGTCTCGTCCTGGTTGGGGACTTGATGTAATGTCTCCCAAAGAGTTTAAGACCAGACTCCCATGTGAGAGGAGCTGTCTCTTCTAGAAAGTGGGCAGTCATGAAAGCAAGTGAGAGAGAGACCGAGGAATATTATGAGTTCGTCAGAATAAGAGCCCAAGTAGAAACTCAGAGATGAGACATAGAAGGACATAGTTTTATGTGAAAAGCATTCTAGAGCAACTTCCAGAAAGCAAGGTCTCATCTTGTTGCACGTTTAGCTCTTACTATGTGCCAGGTATTTCCCACACACTGTCTAATTTTCACAACAAACCTGTAAGGAAGTGGAGGTGGCATCGCTGGCAGGTGAGAAATGGGAAGTTCAGAAAGGCTAAGAAGTGTCCCCATGGCCACAAAGGCAACTAGAGGCAGAGCAGAGATCTCCACCCTAGGCCCCCTGGCTTCTTATGGAGGCGTGGGTGCTGCAGAGGTATCCTCCTCTGTTGGAGCCTCAGGGGCTTAGAACATAGTGGAAATGTGGGGAGAGTTTCAGGGGCAGATGGTTGGCTCTCCAGATGCCTAGAGGGGAAACTAGAGGCTGTATATATTAAAATGTCACCGCCTAGGCTTGGCGCCTGTAGCTCAGCCATTAGGGCGCTGGCCACATACACCTGGGCTGGTGGGTTTGAACCCTGTCTGGGCCTGCCACACAACAATGACAACTACAACAAAAAAATATCCGGACATTGTGGTGGGCACCTGTAGTCCCAGCTACTTGGGAGGCTGAGGCAAGAGAATAGCTTAAGCCCAAGAGTCTGAGGTTGCTGTGAGTTGTGACAACAGCAGTCTACTGAGGATGACATAATGAGACTCTGTCTCAAAAAAAAAAAAAAAAGTCACAGTTTGAAGGCTAGTTCTGTCTTTCCCTCCTCCTCCTGGAGTTGTTATTTTCATTATTACTATTATTTGCCAGTCCAGCCTTGCTAGAGAGCGTGTGGTGGAGGCCAGAGCACAGGTAATGTCGTTCTGGGCAGGCTCTCACTGACTTTCAGTGCTTCTGCTGAAGTAATAATAGCATGCATTGAGCATCTTCTGTATTTCAAGCACTGATTTAGGCACTCATGTAACACTCCAAACAAGTCTGGAAAGTAGGTATTCTTACTTTTTGTTTGAAGAGACTGAGAAGTCAAGTAACTTTCCCAAGGTCACACAGCAATTTTTTCAGAGCTAAGAATTCCATTTCAGGACTAGCTGACCTCAATGCTTTTTATAAATTTTTAAGTTCTATCTTCTTGCTGGTTGATTCCAGGAAGGAAAGAGGAAGACAAATACAAAGAGTGGTTAGGGTTAATTCTAATCCCTTGTCCACTTCTCTCCAAGGCACCACTGCCACAGCTTCCCTGCCAACTGTCCTAAAAAGAAATTGTTTTGGCCATCCAGGCTTCCTCCATAAATTGGAGTAGCATCTGGTCTTTACAGAGAGCCAGGCATTCCAGGAGCCCATAACTGAGGTCTGGATGACTTCTGGTTTGAGCAACCAGCTGGCACCAGCTCCCCTGGGAGAGTATCTGTGGGCAAAGTCTGATCTACAGACCAGTTACTCATTTACTCAAATTAGGAGACCCAGAAAAACAGTTCTGTTTAGAGGCCCCAATGATGATCTGAATCCCAAGTCTGCTCCCTTACGTTAGTTTCCTAAAGATGCTGTTTCCATCCGAGAGCCTGCTCCATCTCAAAATGAATGCTCATGGAACTCCTGGGAAAGCCAGGACAATGCCACTTACCAGGTATCCTCCCTGCCGTGGTGGAGGCACCTCTGTCTTTTTATACTCCACAGTGCCTCCTCCAGAATCCCTAAATTCAAACCTCAATGAAAATGGAAAGTTTTTTTTTCTAAGTTTGGCATCAAAATTCATTTGACAGCAAAAATTGGACCCCATGCAACTTATTTATCCCCATTGGTGTGAATATTCACATATTCTGCATTTTGCTATAGAAATCAAAAGTGATGGGTTTGATTCTGAGATGCTGCCACTGCAGGGTGTATGTAACATGTGGTGTATGAATCATATATGTTTCAAAAACATTCTCAGAACTGGCTCCACTGGTTCCAGTTAGGGGGTTGTGACCTTGTTTCATAATGCACTGTCCTCCAGCAGGACATATTATCTCCTGCCCAGGAAGTGGATGTTCATAAAGCAAGCCTTCCCAACCCTCTGTGGTCAGACGTGGTGCCTGGAATTCCATCACCAGGAGTTCTCATTCTTTGCTGTTCTCTCTGAGAGATGGATAAAACCAGAAGTCACTTACACTTTCACGTGGATTATTCCTTAGATCTTTCCTCTGTGGGAGAAAGCAGCTTGAAGCAAATGAGGCCTAGCAACCAAGTGCTAAGGAGAGGGAGATGGGACAGGACTGTGAGGCCCCCAACAAAGCACAGGCCCTGAGTAGGGAGACAGTTGGGCAGACATCCTGTGGGACAGGCAAGCACCGCTGGAGAGAGGTCTGCACGCAGCGTGGAGCTAGACCAGGGCGCAGCCTGAGTTACCGCGGGCTCGCACTGCCCTCCACTCTCCATTTCTTAGTGCATGAAAAGCAGCGGCCTTCCCCTGGCAGGGGTCAGCAGGGCGGTCAGGTCTGGACAAACGGAGGCCCTGCACCTGTGCTGCCCTCGTTCTGAGTAGGAGCTACAGATTCCAAACCCGGTGGTGGCAAAGGTGCTGTCCCTGCGGAGGCGGCGCCCTCCGGGTAGGAGAGGCCCAGGCCATCTGAGGCTATGTCGCTCCCATTTTTAGAGGCGCCTAGTTATTCACAGATGAAGAAATGCCAAAACAGGGTCACACATGTTTGCGTCAACTCAAAGGTGTGCGTGGACTGGTCAGTCTTTCCGCGGCGGAGCAGGGTATCGCCATTTTTTGGAGCCCGGCACTGCAAGGAGGGCGGGCCGGAGCGCCCCCTGGCGGGTGTGGCCTGTCGTGTTCTGTCGCAGACTCCGGGCTGCCGCGGGCCGACTGGCGCTCACTCCGCCACCTGGCGGCGGCAACGGGAAGCGCAGGAGAGCTCGGACCCCGGGCCCCGCCGGCCCCAGCCCCGGCTCGCTAGGCAGCAAAGGGTTAAGCTGTCAGCGGCGCGATGTTAAACAGGTGTCAAAGGCGCCTCATATATCTGCAGATTGAAATCAAATTCTTTGCCGTATAAAAAGATAAATTACCCAGGCGCTGCCGTGCGTCCCACTCATCACGCCAGCGCCAGACGGCAAGCAATTTTTTTTTTTAATGTGCTAACGACCTAATCAAGCAATCAAGTCGGAGAAGATTGCAGAGTGACCGGGGCAGCCATCTGCCGGCGAGCCCCGCATTCATTTCCGCGCCCCTGCGCAGGGCGGGGGCCGGAGGGAGCCGCCGGAGGAAGAGGGGGAAAAATCCTAAACAAATTAACACCCAATTTTCCCCGTCTAATTAGTTAAATGAGAAGTGCTCGGGGTCCCCGGGGGAGCGGGAGCGGCTCGCGGCGAGGCGAGCGCCTCCTCCCCGGCATTAATTAGTGCGGGTCAATGCCGCGGCTCCCGGGAGAGCAGCCGCTTTAATTTCCCGTGATATTTCAGTGCCTGAGGCCCATCGATTCAAACTGAAATTAACTTATTTTTCAATCAGCCTAGGGCTGCCCCTGGGGGTGACTCTTCTTTTGCCGCCTCCTGAATAGAGCTGGAGCAATTTTTCATCAAAAGCTGATACCCCGGCGCGGGGGAGGAGGCCCGGTGGGAAGGGTGGGACGGCGGGCGAGGGACTGGAAATCGCAGAGGAAATGAATGGGCTTCCCGAACCCGCCTTTTCCTCCCCTCGCCCTCTCGGCTCGTGCTTCCCTGGGGTGCCTCTGGCGACATGCCGCCCCTGGAGTCAGGGTCCCAATTGCTGAGAAGGCTGAGACGGGACAGACAGGCCAGTTTCTCGCGGGCCCCTCACCTCCTGCAGGCAAAGCTCCTGAAGTCTCAAGAAAGCCGCTTTGGGGGACCAGGAAATCCTTCCTCTCCAAAGCATGGATTCTGCGATCTCCTTCAGGAATAGCTGGAGCTCTGCAGACACACCGAGAGGACCCACTCTCGCTCAGGCCCTTCATCAGTCAGCTCTGGGGTAGAGGAACATTTCCCAGTCCTTCCCCACCACTCTCCTAGGTTCACACTCCCATTTGTCCCTCAGCTCTACAGAAAGTTGTCTTCCTCCACTGACCCAGGTGTGACTGCCCAGTTCCTCTGATAGAATTCAGAGTTAGGCCCAGAGTTGAGGAAAGCAAGGAACTGGGGGTCAAATGCAGCGGGCAGGGCTCAGCCAGGACAGGCCAGAGGAAGGAGACTGATCCGCACCCCCTAGGGGTCCTCTCTCTACTTTCTGATACATGGATGGAATGCCCTTTGCTTCCTGAGCCTGTGGGCTCACCTGCAGCCTTCCTCCACTGTTCTGGCAGAGAACTTGTCCTTCTGCAAACCAGAAAAGAGAATCTGTTCATACGCTGGAGGTGTGGACACTTGTAGGAAAGCTGCCAGGGTCAGGTCAGGCCTCTCATCTGCAAACTGAAAACCACGCGGGGTCCTGCCCATCTGCAAGACCTTGTCCAGAAGCTGGTTCTATCCCATCTACCTAGAACTGCTTTGATTAAAAAAAAAAAAAAAAAAAGACCCCTTTTCCCATCAAGGACTGATGTCCTCCTTCTGAACAGCCTCTGAACTTGCAGGAAGCCTAGGACACCCCCAGGGTGGCAAGTAGGTAAGGGCATCCTGCTGGAGATTGTGTCACTCCAGGAGACACAGGGGTCAAGGCCTTGGCTCCATTGCCCCTCAGAGCACAACCCTCACTTGTCCAATGCACTTGCAGGTATGGTTCCAGAACCGGAGAGCCAAGTGGAGGAAGCGGGAGAAGTGCTGGGGCCGGAGCAGTGTCATGGCAGAGTATGGGCTATACGGTGCCATGGTGCGGCACTCCATCCCCCTGCCTGAGTCCATCCTCAAGTCTGCCAAGGATGGCATCATGGACTCCTGTGCCCCGTGGCTACTGGGTAAGAGCCCGCACCCTCCTTGGGGCCCTGCCCCTGTGGTGAGGAAAGCGGGCTCCCTGGAGGAGGGGACAGAGCCCTGGTAGGCCTCCCAGTCTAACTTGGGGACCTCTGGGCAGGTGGGCTTGGGGCCTGGTGTCTATCCCTTGTATCTACCTACTGGGTGCCATGCACTCTTATCCTGGATAGGTCTCTAACTTTGGGTTCTTTTGTCCTATGAAGAGGGTGTGGCTGTGGCCCTCAGTCTGTATTCCTCCCTCACCTTGGCCAGAGGTGGGCTTATGGTGAATGGCCCACCTCTTGGGGGTTGAAGGGCACCCTAGGTCTCATTGGCCATCATTTTGGCTTTGCCCAAAGGGCTTCTTTCCCCCAATCTCTCCACCTGCTATCTTCCCCATCTGCCATCCGGTCATGTCTGATAACAGCACCCTTTATCTTGGGGTTCTAAGATCTGGAATCCCAGGAAGGAGGAATTGGGGAGAAAGTGGTATGTCCTAGAAGGGGCTGGGTGCCCAGGGGTTTGATAAGGAGAAGTCCTCCTCAGTCTTGGTTCCCAGACACAGGTCTGCAGCCCTACCCCCAGCCACCCTCCCTGTTCCCTGACCCCTGTCCTGGCCCTGGGATGCGTGTGACTGCGGTGGTCGTGGGAAGTAAGGCTTTCTGCTTGTCCTTAATTCTGGCCTCTCTCTATCTTTGCCGTTTTCAGTTCAAGATGGCTTTCCCAGGCGCTTTTCTAAACCCGAATACCAACAATTCTTTTTAGGGATGCACAAAAAGTCGCTGGAGGCAGCAGCTGAGTCGGGGAGGAAGCCCGAGGTGGAACGCCAGGCCCTGCCCAAGCTCGACAAGATGGAGCAGGAGGAGCGGGGCCCCGACACCCAGGCGGCCATCTCCCAGGAGGAACTGAGGGAGAACAGCATCGCAGTGCTCCGAGCCAAAGCTCAGGAGCACAGCACCAAAGTGCTGGGGACTGTGTCAGGGCCAGACAGTGTGGCCCGGGATGCTGAGAAGCCAGAGGAGGAGGCCATGGACGAAGATAGGCCAGCAGAGAGGCTGAGTCCACCACAGCTTGAGGACATGGCTTAGGTCAAGGGGCATGCAGTTGCTGGTGTCCCAAAACTCTGCTGTCCTTGAGACCTGTGGTGCTGGGAGGTGGTCTCCAAGGCTCTGCCCAGCCCCAGCCTCTGCCCTCCTCCCTACCCCTACAGGTCATTCTTTACCCTGTGTCTGCAGGCACAGCTCAGTTCTGGCTGTGGCTCACACCATGCTGAGACATCCCCAAACCAGTCTTGATCTCTCCAGCATCCTTCCCCTCATCCCAGCATCCCTGCCTCAGATGCTTTCTTGGTGACCCCTCTTTCAGTCAATCCCCTAGCACTTCTCACCGTTCACACCCACCCTTTCCTCTCTGTCCTCTTGCTCTAAAGAGCCTCCCTTCCTGGCTCTATACCCTCTCTGGAGTCTGCTCTACCCCTGCCTACAGCCTGCCCTTCAAAGGCATAGCTCATTGCCTGCCATGGCCCTGACATGAGTTCAGGATATGCACTCCAGCTTCAGTAGCCTGGGCACTACCATCCTCAACAAATCTTCTTCCCCCCTCAAGCCTGTTCTTTCTGTGGTCCTGGGCCTGGCCTTCTGCTGTGATAACACTGCCCTATAAGCTCATCACAATTTCTGCAACCTCATTCCCCCTGATCAGTGGGGTCCAGATTTCAGACTAAACTTGGGAAGTGTCAGCCTGGAGCCCTTGGCCACCCTCAGTCTGCTGTGGTCATCCTCAGGAACCCTCCCTGTTCACACTCAGCTTTCCCCACGGGTTCTTCTCAGCATAGGTGACAATGTAGCATGTGGCGATATAGTGAGTGCAAGTCCTGTGCCCTACAGCAAGGGGGCACCTCTCACAAATCTGTGGCTCCAAACCCTCTGCCCAGGGCCCTGTGTTCTGAAGCATCCTGACTCTCCTGATATTGCTACCTGTGACCTTGACTTGCTGTGAAGCCCCCTTCTCCCAGAGTCCCCCGTGAACTATTAGTTTGTATGTGCCTTCCTTGGAGCAACCCAGTCCAGCTGTTAAATGACACCTGGGAAGCCACAGTCCTCAACTTGATCCAGAGAAGGGAAGCCTGGAGGGGGCCTGGGGCTATATGCATCCTCAAGGGCTGGCCACGGAAAAGTGTGGGTAATGTAGGAAGGCAAGGGGGGAGGCTACTGCTGAGCCCAAACTAAGCTGCAGGCACACACCTTCATGCCAGGGGTGAGCTGGGAAGCATGTCCTCTAGAATAAGACAGACACCATAACCACAATGGAATAAGGGCCAGGGAGCTTCTTCCTGTATGTTGATGGGTGGACCTGTCGATTCTTCAGCTGCCCTTTCCATCCTAGCCTTTACCATTTGCATGAGTAATGGGGCCACGTAGGCTTGTTGAGCCAGCGGGACCCAGATTCCCAGGCCAGGCACAAGATCCTCTCACCCCCATGTCACTTCCTTCCTCCCCACCTTTGCAGGGAATACCTCTCCAGAGAAAGGCCTGAGACAGTGAGTTACAATTTAAAGTCTGTGTCAAAAGTTGATTTCTTCTTCATTTCCATTCATGAAACTCCCTCCCCGCCTAGTTCTTCTTGTCTTTGTTCCCTGTTGGTTTCAAGTGTTAGACTGTAGCCCTGGTATGTAAATAATGTACATAGAGTAAGAAGAAAGAAACTTGATATTGAGGTGTTTGAAATATGGAACTGTAATAACTTCTAGGTCTTCTAAACCTGTGATTTCTGTGCCATTTTCTGTAAAGATACAAGTAAGAATAAAATGGATCTAAAAACAGCAGGAGAGGAATCCAGGGGTCCTGCCTGTGAGGGTGGGATGGTTTGTGTATATGTGGATAAGTGGCATAAAAAAGTAAACCCACACATTGCTTTTTAGGTGAAAATTACTGGGTTCCTCTTTTAAAATTTTCCCAACTGTAAAGGCACAGTGACCTGCATGTCTCCACTGAGCTGATGCCACCCTTGGATGACACTTGTCACTGTGACATATCAGACACAACTTACACATCCCCAGTGGTGGAGCCCCTACATTATTACCTATAATCCCTTCTCCTCCCCACACAGTAGATTACATTTTCCTTTCTCTCTGGTACTTACTTATAATCAGCCCAGTTTCCTTGGCACCTCTGGTGAATCCCACAGCCCACCTGGGTCCCCAAGGGCACTGACCCTCTGCCTTTTGTGTACACCTGTGCACTTGCATATTTTACCCTCAACCCAAAGCACAATAATAAGTGGAAAAGGTGGCAGGATCTAGGACAGAAAGCCAGACACGTTATGCTAAATCCCTGTCAAAGAGAAGAGGAGTAAACAAGAGAAACAGCTCAAAAAGACCCCATGAAATTGTCTGCAGACAGCCATGACCCACCAACTTGGTGGCATGTGGGATGGAATTACAAGATGAGAGAGTGGAGCAAACAGATGAGATAGGTTGTATTTGAGCTTTTGGCTCAAGGAATCTCATAAGATCATTTCAAATTGGCTCAGATGTGAATTCCCTTGTGGACGAGGCTTCTGGCATTCCATCAGCAAAAGAGAATGACAGGAGGGCCGCGGTCCTTGCTCTGTGGATTGGTCCCAGATGTGATCCTCCCAGACCCGGAGCCTGAGGGGCACTATAGGGAATCTCTGGCTCCCATGTGGGGAAGGGGAAGAGCCCAGAGCCTGGCCTCAGGTCCTGTCATGTGGGGTTGCTTCCCTGTAGGGCTCATCCTTGGTCTAGGATGCCCTTCCTTCACCTAGGAAAAAATTACCATTCATCCTTCAAGTACCCTCCTCTCTAAAGCCTTCCTGACCCACTGGGAAGAGTTTATAACCTCTTTTCTCTTATAGCATTTGGGATGTTCCTGGATTATAGCATTTCCTACATTATGTTGTAGTTTTTCCTTACAAGTCCGTTTTCCTCACAAGACTGACTTTTTTTTTTTTTTTTTTTTTGGAGACAGAGTCTTACTATGTTACCCTTGGTAGAGTGCGGTGGCATCACAGCTCACAGCAACCACAAAATCCTGGGCTTAAGTGATTATCTTTCCACACCCTCCCAAGTATATGGGACTACAGGCACCCACCACGATGCCTGGCTATTTTTTGTTGCAGTTGTCATTGTTTAGCTGGCCTGGGCTGGTTTTGAACCCGCCAGCCTTGGTGTATGTGGCTGGTGCTATCACCACTGTGCTACGGGCACTGAGGCCAAGACTTATTTCTTTAAGAGTGGTGACTACATTTTTTTTTTTTTTTTTTTTTTTTGCAGTTTTTGGCTGGTGCTGGGTTTGAACCTGCTACCTCCAGCATATGGGGCCAGTGCCCTACTCCTTTGAGCCACAGGTGCCACCCAATAGTGGGGACTACATCTTATTCATCTCATCCCCAGAGTTTATCAATGGGCCTAACATTCAATCTATTGCTGAGTGAATGAGTGAATGAACGGATATTCTGCCTATATCTCCTCCACTTACTCAATAAATTAAAAACATGTATTGAACATCTGGTGTGTATGAGGCAGTGGGGCAGGGCACTGGGCATCTACTGGTGGACAAAGCAGTCCCAAGTTCCCTGTTCTTCTTGGAACTTACTGTCTGGAGAATTCAAATAACTACACAAATAAAATATAAAATGTCAAATGTCCTAAGTCCTTGGACGTGGGCGTGATATAAGGGACCATGAAAACATGTTCTAGGGTGATTTGACCATCTATGTGTCCATCTGTGGGACTTGGGCCAAGGTGTTTAACCCTGAGCCACTCTCGCATGCGTTCTAAAACAGAATAAAATATCCATGGTGTTAGTCTCATAGCACTGTGAGAGAGAAGTGAGGATACTGGCAAAGACACTGAGCAAGCAGAGAGAGGTGGCTGTGCCTAAGCAGGCTCCTCAAGCCCAGGGAACATCCTTGGCAGCTACCCCACCCTCAGGTAGAGGTAGGGACAACTGGGACACTCTGAGAGAGATACCAGAAATCCCCCTGGAAGGCCACACCAGGGGATTTATTCCGGGAAGAAGCAAGCAGCTCCCTGCAGAGGGAAATGCAGACAGGCCCAGGGGGAGTTAATGAGAGGAGAGGCTGGGCGGGAGGCAGACCTGGGCAGCCAGGCCCAGCTGAGGCAGAGCAAAGAGAAATCCTGTTCAGGTGCTGGCTGCACCCAGGAGAGACTTTTCCCTGGGTCCCTGAAATCTGTCCCCAGAAGGGAGATATTATCCCAGGCTTTGCAGGGCCAACAGGCTGCCAATAGATGGCTGCACGCACCGGGAAGAACAAGAAAGTGATAAAAGGGCAGGAGGGACTGATTTATGAGGGCTGCTTAGAGCTGCTGAGTAGGCCTGGCAAGGATGGATGATGGGGAGGCGGGCTGGGGGTGGTGGGGGAGCTCCTGAGGCCTGGTACTGTGGTCTGGAGAGAGTAGCCGCTACAGGACACAGGGGGTCTGATCGGAAGGATCAGGATCACGGGGACCAGCTCCTTGCCGGCCTCTCCAGCCTTCTATGTCTCCTGCATCCCACAGCTCACTGGGGCCTGGGAGTCTTCTCTGGCGCCCAGCAGAGCTGCAGTGCCTTTTCTTCTCAGCCTCCCCTTAAGTGCAGACGTGTAGCAGGCTGGCTCATCACTTGTAACAGAGATACCACACTAGTGTCAGGTGCCAATAATAAAGGGAACTGGAAATACAGTGGGTATCTCAGTCCATTTTGTGTTGCGATAGCAAAATAACATAGACTGAGTCATTTATATGTAAAACAAATTTATTTCTTACAGTTCTGGAAGAAACTGGGAAGGTCAAGGCTCTGGCATCTGATGAGGCCTTCTTGCTGCACTGTAACATGGTAGAAGGTGGAAGGCTGGAATGGGAGACAGCAAGAGAGCAAGAGGAGGCTGCTTTCATAACAACCCAACCCTGCCCACAGAGGCGGCATGCAGGGGAGGAGCAGGAGAGTGATGAAAGAGCAGGAGGGATTGACTTATGACGGCTTGGCTGGGCTGTCGCACTTTAGTCCTTCATGAGGGCTCAGCCTTACAACCTGATCACCTCTCATTAGGCCCCACCTCCCAAACTGAGGCAGGGGGAGGGGTAAGTTTCCAACTCATGAACTTTGGGGGACACATTCATACCATAGCAGGGGCTTATGGGAACTCTGAACTAGCGTCCCAATTTTTCTTTCAATTAAAATTGTAACAGGTTTATTTCAAAAAATAAACGATTTTAATAGTT
>CAUYPK010054497.1:0-23704 GCA_963574355.1 Loris lydekkerianus | reverse complement strand
CTATTATGGAGCTGGAGGAAATCAAGTTGCTCATGTCTGTTAGAGTTTCTCTTATAAATTGAGGTGCATTCTGGTTGGGTGCATAAGTATTAATAATTGAAATCTCATCATATTGAGTATTACCCTTAACAAATATGAAGTGATCATTCTTATCCTTCCTTACCTTTTTGGTTTAAAGCCTATTGTGTCTGCAAATAGAATTGCAACACCTACATTTTTCTGATTACCATTTCCCTGAAACATGGAGTCTATATTTCACCCTGAGTCTATATTTATCTTTTAAGGTAAGATGTGACTCTTGTACTCAGAAAATAACTGGCCTGAGTTTTTGTATCCAGTCAGCTAACCTGTGCCTATTTAGAGGACAGTTTAAGCCATTCACATTAATGAAGAATATTGGTAAGTCTGGTAAAATTTGGGGTATCGAGTTTTTCGAAACTCCAGTGGACAATTTTAATCCTTTCACTACTGTGGAAGTTGGAGTTTGATCAAAAGTTTCTGAGTGAGTTTACTTTTGTGGTAGAGGATTGGGCAGGTCATTATGGAGGATAACTCTGAGAATATCCTTAAGAGCTGCTTTGGTTATGGCAAATTTCTTCAACATATGAATGTCATTAAGGTATTTAATTTCTCTATCATAAATGAAACTCACTTTAGCTGGATACAGGATCCAGGGTTGAAAGTTATTTTGTTTTAGGAGATTAAAAGTCGATGACCTTTTCTGGCTTGAAAAGTTTCAGCAGAGAGATCTGCAGTCATTCTAATATTCTTCCCTTTGTAGGTAATGGATTTCTTATGTCTGGCTGCTTTCAGAATTTTCTCCTTCATATTACTTTAGTGAAGTTAATTATGATATGCCTGGGGGATGTCTCATTCAGATTGCATCATGCTGGGGTTCTGAAAGTGTCTGCTATATGAATTTCAGAATCTCTTGACATGTCTGAAAAATTCTCTTTCATAATTTCATGGAGAAGGGCCTCTGTGCATTGAGAGGCCACTTCATCACTTTCAGGGTTTCCAATGAGGTGGATGTTAGCCTTCTTTGAATTATCCCAGAGCTCTCTGAGAGAATGATGCATTTTTGCTCTCCATTTTTCTTCCTCTTTGAGAGTTTGGGAGCGTTCAAAGGCTTTGTCTTCAATGTCAGAAATCCTTTCTTCTGCTTAGTCTACTCTGTTACTAAGGGATTCTACTGTATTTTTCAGATCTTTGAGGGCTGCTAATTCTTGCTTCAGTGCGTCAAAATCTTTGGTGGTTTTGTGTTTAAATACATTAAATCCTTGAGACAACTTTTGAATTTCTCCTCGAATTTCTAATTCCAACTTTTGAATTGCTCCTCGAATTTCTAATTCCAAATTTTCCTCCATTCTATTAATCTTGTTTGCAATCCAAATTCTGAATTCAATTTCTGACATCTCTGCCAGCTGTTTATGAATGGAATCTTCAGTTACATCTGCCATATCTTTCCTTGGGGGGTTGATCTATTCTGATTATTCATGTTACCATAGTTTTTCCGCTGATTCCACCCCATGATTTTTTTTACACCGTTTGATTTTTCCCCTGTTGAGGACCCGTACAGTGCTATGGCCTAAGAAACTGGGGACCTGTTTGGTATAGCGGGGCTAAGTGGTTCTGTCTTGTTTTCAGCTGGTCTCTGTTTGACACTATTGAAACAGTTACTCTAGGTTGAAGTCTCAGCTGTGGAGAAATACCAGCAATTAAGTCACCCCTCCCCCACAGGCAACAATTGGAGAAGGAAAATCAAACCTTCCTACAACCACACACCCAGAGCACCACCTGAATTGTCCTCAAGTGATTGGCTCAGTTCAAAAGGTCCAAATCAATTGTCTCAGTCAGTACCTGTCTCCGGTGGGAGAGTTTAAAAGGTCTCTGGCAACTGGATCTGCAGGGGTCTGGTGACTACTCAGATATGGCTTGCTCCAGTGCCATGGTGTCAGGAGGACCCACCCAGCAAATAGATCAGTCTGGGAAGGTTGATGACTCCTTCCCCACCTTGCACCTCTGTCATATCCAGTCACTGATAGTCCTGCGGGGCTTTGAGCCAGTTGTCTGTAGTGAACAGATACTCTAGGGGGTTGCATCTGCCTGAATCACAGGGAAATCTACTTCTGCTCAGCCAGGCTGCTATGCTCTGTATCTTTGTCATTTTAATCTTTTGTTTGGTTAGTATCCTTTGGTGAGGAGTTACTTTCTTTGGGAAGGGGTGACTTTTCACTTATATTTTTCATATTTCTGGATCATTTTCATTGATTCTTCTCATCTAGCCTCTCAATCAAAGATTTAATACTTTCACAATGTCAACAAGAAAATGAAATACCTAGGAGTATATTTGACTAAGGAGGTGAAAGACCTCTACAGAGAAAACTACAAAACACTGAGGGAGGAAATTGCAGAGGACATAAACATATGGAAAACATACCATGCTCATGGATGAGCAGAATAAACATTGTTAAAATGTCTATACTACATAGAAAAGCTATAGTAAAAACATGATATAAAAAAATTTTTTAAAGGTACACCCATATAGGGTACTTTCCATGAATGGAGCTTACAGAACTGAAAGTTGCTCTGGGAGAGTCAGTGGATGAAGATTAAGAAAGGTCTAGGGCATTACTGTGCACTACTGGGAACTTTATAAATACTGCACATTTAGGCTACAGTAAATTTTTTTAATTCCTTACTCAATAATCAATTAGTTTACTGCCACTATTTTACTTCATAATTTATTAAAGTTTTTTGACTCTTTTGTAATAATCCTTAGCTTAAAACACACATTGTACAGCTATACAAAAATGTTTTCTTTCTTTATATCCTTATTCTATAAGCTCTTCTCTATTTTTCAATTTTTTACCTTTTAAGGTTTTTTGTTAAAAACTAAGACACAAACAGGTACATTAGCTTGGGCCTATACAGGGTCAGGATCATCAATATTACTGTCTTTCACCTCCACATCTTGTCCCACTGGTAGGTCTTCAGGGGAAGTAACACATATGGAACTATCATCTCCTCTGATACAAAAGAGTTTTTCTGGAATACTCCCTGAAGGAAATGCTTGAGACTATTTTTCAGTTACACACATACACATCGTATATATGTATATGTGCACAAGCATATACCATATGTATGTGGAAGGAATTCAGTCTAAAATAATGATAAAAGTACAGAATGGTAAATACTAGACAATAACAATTTTTCAATTCCATTATAAACTTACGCACCATCATTATGTGGTCTGGCATTGATTTAAACATCTTTATGCAACACACTATACTTGGTTCTTTTCAAATACTTCAACTCATTTTTTTAATCATATTCTAGTCTTGTTTTTATAATTCCATTTTTTATTTCTTTAAACATTTAAATATTTTTCTATCCTGTATAATAATCTCAAATATAAAGTCTTCTCTTGTATGTAATTCTGCTACTTGTGTTTTTCTCGATTTTGGTGTCTTAGTTTCTCTAAAGTAAATTTGCATTTACACTACTACCAGGATTCCTAAGGTGCCATCAACTCAAGATGACTTTTAGTACTTTTCTACTTGAGGTTTTACAAACAACAGAATATAGTTTCAGACTCCAAATCTACTGCAGCAGTTCTCAACCTGTGGGTTGCAACCCCTTTGTAACAATGAAAAAACATCCTGCTTATCAGATATTTGCATTACGATTCATAACAGTAGCAAAATTACAGTTATGAAGTAGCAACAAAAATAATTTTATGGTTGGGGGTCACCACAACATGAGGAACTGTATGAAAGGGTCATGGCATTAGGAGGCATTAGGAAGATTAAGAACCACTGTGCTTGAGGTGTAGCCTATAGTTAGAAATTCTCACTGAGACATTTCTCTCTACCCGTGGAGTTAAGGTCAATACAGAATTGTCTTTGTAGTGTTGGTTTGCTGGCACCCTCTCCTCCCCAGCTGCCCTTTAATGTGGATATAGCCTCTGAGGTTCTCAGCTATATGTAGGAGTCCTCAGATCTAATTATTTATCCTTCGTGGCTTTAAAGCCATTAAAACTTAAAATTCTAAATACCTCATTGTAGCAAATACCTCCAAGTCAACCACTTTCTATTTATTTATCACTCTGGTTTGCTCCCTCTGCATTTGTGGTCTCTGGAAATTTCCTTGTGTGCATGTTAGAGATAGTGCCTATGAGTTTCATTCAGCTAGTCTATGGGTTTTATTTTTTTAATTTATTATTATTAATCCAGTGTCTAGTATTTTCAGAGATATCTTACCTGCCATTTTACTGGGACTACAAGTTTTTATCTTTTTTTTTTTTTTAATTAGCTGAAATGATTGACTGTCTTGTGGTATGATTCAATGTTTATAGTGCAAAGAGTTTTTAAAAATTAAAAATCAATTTATCTGAAAATGTCTACATGGCATAATTCTGTCACTTAAAAGAATTCAGCTTTCCAGTTTCACCTAGAAGCTAAATATGTGACATTCTAACAGTAACTCTTACTGATAATTTGGTTTAAATGTTGCTTTGTCAAAGAGGCATTCCTGATCACTTTTTATAAGTAAATCCCTACACATGAACATATATCATCATTATCTATAGGGACTCCTTGTTTCCTTCATATTTTAATATGCTTAAATTACTTATTCATTTTCTTGGGTAGGTAGTAACTATCACCCCCTCTAGAATAAAGTAAACCATAAACTATATAAAAGCAGGCATCGTAACCGATTTATTCACCATTGTTTCATGATATCTCAGAACATGTATGACCCATAGCAAAAACTAACTTATTGAATAACTGAGTGAATGAATTAGTGAAAATTTACCTCTTTTATTTTTATCTACTCAGTCTTCTTTTCTAATTCTTTTTCTGCATGTTTGTTGAACAAATAAATGAATAAAGGGAAAAAGAAAATCTGGGTCAAGAATTATTAAATAGCAAGCCCTACCCTTAACCTCATTTGCCATTTCCAAATAAAATTTTATAATCTAGCTAAAAGAACAGCAGTACAAACTGTTTTTTTCTCTTATATAACCCTGTGATAAGAAATCAAAATATTAATCTTGCACTATAAGTCATTATCTTTCTCTAAGTAATTATAATTAATAAACTTAAAGTGGGGACAAAAAAGGCTTCTTCTGCACAGAGGTTTTACTATTGTTACATTAAAGGTGTTTATTGAGCCAGTAGCCTCAGAACTTAACTTTTATTTTTCATGCTATCAATTTCCAAAGCACTGAATGATTAATAATGACAAAGATAATAGTAACAAAATATTGTGTCACCAATTCCTGGTATTGCCTTATACCAGGACTGTGTAATCAATTCCATTGGTACATGCATATTATAGATGAGAAAACAGAGGTTCAGAGTTCAGTTAACTGTCCAATGTCACACAAAGACATTGGGGTGACATCATTTTCCTTTTGGAAAGGAAGCTGAAAGATGAACCAGGTGGTCACAAGTCTTGAACTTTGTTGTACTGTATGACAGAGACCAAATCAAGGGACCAAAGGAGGGTGTGTGGTAAACAGGAATCAAGAATCAAGAATGCCTGGCCCTGTGCACATGCACAAACTTAAAGCAAATGAGAGCATACAGCACCTTTGACTTTATAGTATAGCTGTTCTCACTGCTGTCTGTTACCTGATTTCAAAGTTAAGTTCATAGTGAGGGTGGGAAGAGAGAGGGAAAACAGATGTGAGGTTTATTAAGAATTCTGTATCACACCTTTTGAATTGCCCTAAAAACTTAAAGAGGAAACCAAAAGGAATAATTTACTTTATACCAAGAACTGTGCTCTGTGTTAAGCATAACAATAATTGTACTCAGCGTACACATAACATAATAAGTAGAAGATATTAACCCAATTCACAGCTGAGAAATTTGCAGCCCAGGACCATGAATCTCACAATGCCCCAGTCATGCACTATGGTGTAAGTGGTAACGTCAAGATGTGACTCAAGTTCTTATGTGACCTCATGATGCTGCTACTGTCAAGTGATGGACAACATCTCAAAGAAGAGACAGCAAAACGTGAAGAAGCTTGATCTTCTCCTTGAAGTCTATGGAGGAGCAAAACAAAATGACTTTCCTAGGCCTAATGGTGCCTGCCAATGTGTATTTATTGGTCTGCTCAGGCCTAACACTGCAAGACACTAACGGATATGAAGTCATCTTCTGATCTACTGCACTTTGTCTCTCTGCTTTAGCAGCATCACTGAACACTGTAATACAGAAATTTATGAGAAAAACTTGCCTCTGTGCAGCTCTCCACACCTCCCAAGAACCTGAAAGGGGTTATGCCATTTGACCTGTTATGACCATGCTTTATCTTTCCTCCTAGACAGCTACCTCTTTTGCACAATGTCTGATTCAACTTTTACCTCCCCATGTTTGTTGTGACTGTTCCAAGTCATAATTGAATAAAGACCATTGCAATTAATAGGTACTCCAAAATCCAGAGTAGGGTCTGTTCAGTGAGCTTATGCTTAAGAAACAGCAAGTGAATTAATGTCCAGGGAAGTTTACTAAGTGCCAGCTTAGTATATGAGGCCGTTCTCCATCTGAATTTATGTCTCACTGCACACAGTATCCAACACACCACTTCCCACCCTTTTGGGTTGACTCATGTCCTACCCAGGTCAGCCCCACCATTTGAGCAATGGATGGTGATTTATACCCTATCTAGATTTTGCTAGGAATTAACTAGGCCTCTGTGCTAATTTCCTTCCCTTTCCCAAAGGTTTGTGTCTCCCTAGCTTGCTCTGAGCCCTGCAGCACTGGTGCATGTGAAGAGACACCAGGACCTCCCATGGGAGGACACATCTGCAAAGCAGCCACCTGCAAGCCAAGGAAAGGTCCTCAGGAGAAACTGAACCTGCTGACATCTTGACCTTGGACTTCAAGCCTCCAAACTGTGAGGAAAATAAATTTCTGTGGTATTCATCTATGGAATACCCCAGTCTGTGGTAATTTTTATGGAAATCCTAGCAAACTAAGACAAATAGCATTCAGCACCCAAGCCCAGATGGGTGCTGAATAATAATCCAAGTAAATCCAATTTTGAGACCCTCAGATGTTTAACATTTCTCTAGTCCTTCTCAGGTACCTTCATAAAAAAGCAAAAAGGTGGAAACTATAATTTAATGGTGTAAGAAAGATATAAAACAAGAAGTATGGAAGTACCTTAAGAGAATAATGAGAACTGGTGTGGTCAGGGAAGAGATTCTGCAGGTTACAGTTGAGCTTGATCTTGACCAATAAATGAAATTTGCAGAAAATGGGGGGAAGGTTATATTGAGTAAGGGGAAACAACTACAGTCCTTACCTTTCATCCCTTAGTAAACAGATGGCAGGCATTAATTTTTCCATAGTTG
Organism: Loris lydekkerianus; assembly: GCA_963574355.1. Classification (NCBI taxonomy): domain Eukaryota; kingdom Metazoa; phylum Chordata; class Mammalia; order Primates; family Lorisidae; genus Loris; species Loris lydekkerianus. The sequence goes on along the minus strand of CAUYPK010054497.1, from coordinate 16,332 downwards.
AAATAATGGAAGAATGAATAAATGGCTCTGAGACAAGGGATTCCTGCAAGTATTTGTAATATTAAGAAAAGATCAAGACCTACTATGTGCCCAGCATCACGCTAGACAATGGAGACACAAATAAAAAATAATTTATCATTGCCCATGAAAAATCCACATGCAAGCAAGTGAAACACATATATAAATAATTAATAACTAGATAATAAGATAAATGCCAAAGTAATGTCCCAGAGAAACAAATAGAAGACAGCTGGTGGCTGCCCTGCCACAGCAGGACATGGAACAGGTCCATGAAGAATGGCCAAGGATTGGGAATTTATATGACAGGATCCCTTGGACAAAAGCAAGCTAGGCACAGGAAATATTTCATATTCAAAATCTGGATGGATATAGGGAAGAAGCAAGAAAAGCCAGGCAATGAAGTTCCTATAGAATATTTTCTCTCCAGCCTCCTTATTTTTTACTTGTTTGCACTTATTTAACTAATATTTACTTAATTAGCAATATAGTTTCCCAAAGATTATTCAACCAAAAAATTAATTGATCCCTATTGCAATAGCCAGGCAAATTAATAATGTCTTACTGTTCTGCCGAAGTTTCATATATGCATTCTTTTAATTACTGGGCAACGTATACACCCACCAGTAAACTTTTAATTCTTCACTCCATCAGCCTTCTTAGATTTCCTATTTCTTACCTGTGAGGCAGTCCCACCTATAGCTCCTCAGGAAGATAGTGCTCAAGAGACCTGACAAGTAATGAGACATTCTTTAAGGACATTTGTGAGACTGTTGGGGGGGGTGGTAATGGGGGGCTAAACTGTTTTCTTAGATGATGGAAGGAAAAGCAAGGCATATGTGCCAATCCTTTGGGAAATTCCGCTGGGCTTTTAACTCTGCTCAGGAAGCTTTTTTGGAGCCAGGTGTGTTCAATTTGTTTCAGGCCACTAGCATCTGAGAGAAGGTGGGTGTCTGTAGAATGTTTTGAAAGACTGTTTACTGTCACTTGGGCTATACCTACAGGCTGTCTGGGAGCAGCTGGTGCAGAGCGCTAGCTTACTTCATCATCTCCATTCACCTGGATGATTAGCAACGCTGGCCCCAGACCAGGCGGGGAAAGCAGCAAATTCTGTGGCCTCTGCAGCTTCCCATGCCCTTCATCCATTCTTTCTTCCCTTGCCAGCCTCTGCTCAAAAGATTCAGCGACCAAAGGGAATGAAAAGGTGGTGGGGTTAGCGATTTGGGGACTCAGTATCCACCTTAATATCTCAGCCTATCTTTAAGCATTTTTTTTAAATATTAGAAAGCGTGTCTTTATTTTATCTTTTATTAGATCATAACTGTGTACATTACTGCATTTATGGGGTACAATGTGCTGATTTTATATACCATTTGGAATGTTTACATCAAACTGGTTAACACAGCGTTCGCCTCACTTAAACAGAACTCCTTCCTTTCTTTTTCTGTCACCCTCCCTCCCCTCCCCTTCCTCCTTCCCCTTCCTCCCTCCCTTTTCTGTTCTCTCATGTTCATGGTGTACTTGGTCCTACACACAGTACTGTGACAGGCTCACTTTTTCCTGTTAACAAGCCCAGCATAGGAACACACTCCCTAATGGCCACTTCTCACCATGAAATCTGTAGGCAAACAGTGGGATATAGACCTCATAGCCCCCTAACTTCACCTACTCTACTCCAATATGCCAGTACCCTAAGTTTTATCTAGGATTCCTTGCAAGTATAATAAAGGAAAGGCCATGCATGGAGGAAAATGGTGTTTTTTTCTTCTTGGAACCTCATTAGTCCCACCTCTAGAAGGGGCCTGATCATACCTTTCTCCCAGGGGTACCACAGAGATTACGTGTGCTGCATGTGCAGGTGCTCAGCAAGCCACGGCATGCTATACAGATGTTAGCTGTGTACTCTGTAGGTTTGCAAATCCTTCTGTTCTCAGCTTCAAGTATTTACCAGAATCTCATGTTAATTTTTTGTTGTTGTTGTACATCCTAAAATTTCCATTCAAATTTGCGTAGCTTCTAAGTTATCTGCTTGGTAAGTGTTACGTTTTTCCTATTACATCAGTTTTCAATATAATTCAACTAGCCGCTAATGAACACTTACTACTCAGCCTTTGTTAGGCAGATGTCTTTTCTCAGAAATTATTTAACTAGGTGGAGACCACATTGTGTGTTACTATAATGTTGACTGACATGTCTGTGAAAGCACGGGGACTCATGGGGTGTCGGCTGGAGCTTCGGCTCGCCACCTGTCTCTGTGCAAACTTGGGAAAGTTCTGTGAGCTTTACAGACTTCCTTTTCCAATTGTTCTTCTGGGTGCCGAAAACCATGACAACAATTACAGGGGTTTTGTCAGGAAGGTATAAAACCCTTAATCAATTTTAAAATCTCTTTTCATACCTTAAGGAAGTTGGTATTACACAAAAGTTATCCTTTTAAAGCTTTACTTTTATTTCCTCATGTTGCATAAAAATCATTGTTTGAACTGAATCAGTCCGCGAGGTCATTTGCTGAGACACGGCTCTTCTGGGTTGTGTTAGTCTGGGTTCTTGGAGAAGTAGACAGACCCCAAACTAGATAAAGCATAGAAGGATTTTATTAGGGGAGAAGGCTGTGTGAAGGCAAATGAGGTTACCAGGGAAGATTCAGAGAGACAACAAATCACAGGGCAAGTGTGTGAGCTCAGATGAAGGAGCAAGGAGAGAGATGTGGAGGGAAAGGTCCTTGGTGGCCGTGTAATCTAAGTGAGGTCTGGCAAAGCCATTGGGGGGGGGGTCCTCAAGCCAGAGTCTGTTCTGAGACATTCCTGCCTCCCAGGAACTATTCTACCTGGTGTCTCTGCCAAGTTCAGTCCCTGGCCTAGAGCAGCCCATGAGAGGCACCCCCACAGCACTAGCTTAGCAATGGGTCTCAGAGAGCACCAGGGGCCTGGTCGGTCACTCCCTGTAGTTGGGTGTCCCAAGGCACATGGTCCCTGCTGCATAAAACCTCACCTCCTGAGGTTGGCAAGGAGCCCAGCCACTGCTTTGGTGTCTCTTTAGTAATATTTATTTTCATAGAGCTGTTTGAACACTCACATCTCATTTATTTTTTCTTTCAAATGAGATTTTAAGAACTCAAAATTTGATAAAATAGAAAATTAGTTCAGCAGCAAAATGGGTGAATTCTGCCTTTGTGGTAATGGCTTTGACCCATGGCTGGTGATGTAATCCAGAAGGCTCCAACATCCTGTGTTAGTACAGCTAGTGCTTCATACAGACCACCATTGACTTTGGGCTTAGACCTGGCCCTGCTGTGTGAATTGAGTCAAGTAATTTAATTTTACTGAACTGCTTTCCTCCTTTACAAAATGGACATAATAATAGCTACCACAAAGAATCCTTCTGAGAATCAAAGAATAGAAGATAACCAGGAAGATACCAGGTATAATTAAATTGAATTAAATTAAATTATAATTATAAATGTAGGCCAGGTGCAGTGGCTTACACCTGTTATCCTAGCAGTTTGGGAGGCCGAGGCCAGGGGATCACTTGAAGCCAGAAACTTGAGACCATCTTAAACAACATGGCAAGAGCCCCATCTCTACCAAAAAATAATAATAAATAGATAGATAGATAGATAGATAGATAGATAGATGTGTGTGTGTGTGTTCAGAAGGCTGAGGCAGGAGGATGACTGGAGCCCAGGACTTTGAGGTTTCTGTGACCTATGGAGACGCCACTGGACTGCAGCCTGATTAGCAGAGTAAGACCCTGTCTTAAAAAAATTAATTTTAAAAACCACTTTTATGTTTAATGTTATCACTATTTGACATCAGTCATATAACAAGCATGAATTAATGGATCTCTATGTAGTTTATTAACAGAGTTAGTGCTCGCCTCTGTCCCATTGTAGCAGTTAGCACATGCCAGGTACTCAACAGATACGCACTTCCTTTCTTTCTTTCTCTTAATTTCTCTGACAATCTTAACTTTCCTGTAGCATAATTATTTCTCTATTAGCATATATTAAAAAATCCTACCTTCCTGGTAGACATTTATCCCCCTTGTTCTCTTTTGGGTGGCTGTAGTCAATAGCACTTTTTTTTTTCAATTCAGAAAACTTAGTGGTGATCTGAATTTTTTTTTTTTTTTTTTTTTTTTTTGTGGCAAGGATGAATTATATCATGCTGAAGTCAGGGTTTCAGAGCATGCATCACCAGAATAGTGTAGATTTATACTGATGGTCACTTCATGAACTCATTCAATATTCTTTCATTCAGCAGTTGCTGAAAGCAGTGCCAAAGAGCAGAATTTAAGATGGGCACGTGATTGCCCACGGTATGATGGAAGAGGGGAGGAGGCAGGAGGACAGAGCCGTACAATGTCTGTGGACAGGAGAGACCCAGTGACAGCACAGTCCTCTGCGCTGGGCACAATGGGGTTCTCAGAAAAGCCGGCTTTCTTTCTCTTTCTCCTTCCTCCGCCTTTGTTTCCTATTCTCGTTTCCCTCTTCCCCCTCTTCCCCTATCGTCATCACAAGCATCATCTTATTCCAGATGATGTTTGTTGACCCAGAACACTATCAGGCACTGTGCTGATTTCTTTACACACATTAACCAAATTAGTCCTTGTCATAATATTATGAGGTATGTGTCTTCAGTTGACAAAGAGGAATCTGGAGACATCAGTTGATGAAGACAGACTCATCTACGCACAGGTAGAACCAGGATTCAAATTGAGATAATCTGACTCATTGGCCCACAAACTTACCCACTAGATAAATAGAAACATGGGTAGGCTGGATGTTAAGTAATGAGGGACTGAGCAGGGGGACAGTCTCAGGGAGGGATGGCAGGTAGGAGGAGCCGCCTGTGTCCAGGCAGGCGTGACACCCAGGACAGGGGCGTACAGGAGGCTTTGATAGCTGTTGATTGAAGAGAGGAATCAATAAAGCTGTGCCTGCTTCCCAGCCAACCATCCACCAATCAGCCCTGACTCCTGTTTTCTCTCCAGTTGTGTGTCAACTCTCTCCTCACCAGAAGACTTCTCAAACTACACACAGAGACTTCTCCTAGAACCATGTGATAACAAATCCTCTATAACTCCCAGGCAGCATTAAATTATATAGCATCCTGTGAATTTGACAGGGTCTATGCACATATGCTATGTGGACTCCTGAGAAGAGGGCCTAGGTGAAGCTGTATTATGGTGCACTAGACAAATTTGTAGTTGAACAGTCCTCAACCACCTCTGCTGGGGGGTGGGCAGGGGGGTCACAATAACTTACACAGGTGTGGAGCTTAGCGCTAAACTTAATGGCAATTCACATTAAGGAAGTGTGCCGACACCCTGAGAACTATGTAAACCCCTCCACCCACAATCTGGGAAAGCCAGAAGCAAGTGAATGGGGGGCATGCTTAAGAATACTTTCTCAGAAATTAGGAAACGAGCAAGCTGCTATCCCCAGGGTCAGCCAGTGATTCTAACAGCTAGTAACTCCCTGAATATAATTGAAGGGGAGAGGCTTTGGGCAGCTCTGCTTTGTTTTGAGCAGTGGTTTTGTGAAGGGTAAAGTATTTTTGCCTTACCTATATTATAATTTTAAATGCTGTCAATGTATTTGAATTGAATTATGCATTCCCTCACACATTAACTCATTTGTTTATTCAACAAATATTTATTTATTAATTACTTGCTCTATGCAAAGCATTCCTAACCCAGCTGGAGACATATAACTCAAGGGACAAGGACTCTGAGCAGCAGGTGGGGAAGGCTTTTCTTCCAGAACCAGGCAGCCTGGAAACAAATCCTGACCAACCCCTCACCTATCTGGTGGCCTTGGGTGATTGTTGAAAACCCTCTGAGATTTTGTCTCCTCATCTGTAAAATGAAGGTAGTAATAGTGCTTGTCTAATATATTTTACTGTAAAGATTCAAAGAAATAATCCAAACAAAATATTTAGTGCTATACTGAGCATGTAATAACTGCTACTTTGTATGTGCATGTGTAACATCCTGATTTTTTAAAGCTAATCATACATTTTTTTAAAAAATCTGTAGATTAAACAAACATAAAAAGGTGACTGATGGTTAGATAGTTATAAGAATGTCTTTTAAACAGGCCTGTGAAGGAATTTGGAATTTATTCCCAGCTATAGTTGTCTAAGTCTACCTTAATACAATGTATCTAAGAACCCAGAGGTAATTACTTTGTCAAGAGGTGTAAGTGAGAGGTGGTCAGCAGTAAGTGGGAAAAGCTTCACGGAAATGGCATTTTACCTGATAGAGAAAAGTATTTGTGGCAGAGAGAAAGATACAGAAAAGGAAGAATGAAGTTGTAAAATTGTGAAGTGACTAAGGTAATACAAGCAGTTCAAATGTTCAAAGAATTTGCAAATGCCAAATGTCAGAGAATTCCAAATGGCCATTAGTGGCCAGAGTGCCATCTATAAGGTCAAAGAAGAGGAAGTTTGAAATACTGGTTGAGGTAAGACTGAGCAAGGCCTTGAATACCATAGGAATTTGGGTACAGTTGACAGATTTCCTACCCCTCTTCTTCATTTTCCAGATGAAGAAACTCGGGTTCAGACAGAAGCTTGAAAGGTTGTCTGTTTATGTTTTATACTACTTTGCCAAAAAAAAAAAAAAAAAAAAAAAAAAAATTATAAAGAGTTATATAAAACAATATAATTTATTACTTTTTATAGTTTCATTAGTTAAGCCAGGAATGCCTCTCCTTCATACTGTGTCTCACGGGGTCCTGGGGGAAGGTGGGGGGGTGGAAGGTTCAAAGTGCCCTGGTCACATGGCTGATGGCCAGTGCTGACCACTAGCTGGAACTCCCTTGTGGGATTCACCCAGTCTTGTTCTCCTCCACGTGTGCCTTACCACTAGGCTGCTTGGGCTTCCTCACAGCATGGCAGCCTCAGCATACCCAGACTGCTTACTTGGTGATGACTATCATTCTACAAGAGTGCACAAATAGAAGCTGCCAAGCCTTAGGATTTGGTTCAACAATTGGCAGAACGTCAGCTCCCCCATGTGCTATTGGTTAAAGCAGCCAACAGTTAAAAATATAGGTTATGATTAAAGCATTCCAAGGGTTCAAGGGGTTAAGGGGATGGCATGAGAGCATGCCTACTGAGAAGAGTGATTTATTGGGGTCTATTAATGTAAAAATCTAATATATTGAATAACTTTTCTCAAGTTATTCAATAAGCAAAACTCAAAACCAATAAGCAAGTAGTAATTCTGGAACTAAAACTGGGTCTATTCCTTTTCTTTCAAGAATGTCATCATGCCTCCAGGCACAGAAGACAGCCTCCTCATCACCAGATGACTTGAGTAGAAATACTATTACCAGGAAGCATTCAGATAGTTATACACTTTATCCTAAGAGTCCAGTATAGTCACAATTGCCTTTGCAGAGAGCACTTCTCTGACCTTCATGGTCTGTTGAGGAAACTAAGGAAATTACCACTGACATACAATCCACTTTTAATGCCAACTGGCAAAAAAATCATTAAGATCAGTTACCATCTTCTGGCTAAAGTTTGAGAGCTATTCAATTCAGAACTGATGAACATGGCACTATGATCTCCTAAGACTAGGCAGGACTGATCGGTATCAGAGACATAAATAATATTTATGAAGACATTCTAATAGGACACAATGATTACTTTTTCTCTTGAAAGCTAGGAGTAGCAACAGAGGTGTGTTACACAAGATGATAGAACTACTTTTTCACAGTTATCTGACCAAGACAGGAAGATGGATATTCATGAGCAAAAGGCACAGACTCATGCTGTTGGCCCCCTTGTTTCTGTTATGTCTCTCTTCTTGCATACTTCCTCTCTTGGGAGAAGACAATCTGTGAAATCATTCTTCATTTAACTTTCATCCTTGTACTAGTTGTTTTTTTTTTAATTTGGTGATTTTGAAAACCAGAAAGCATTCTAAGAGGGTATACTTTAGAATAGGAAATGAAACAGCTGTAAGAGTTACAAATATTCAAAGAACTATGTCTTGGGAAAATGTCTATAATGGAATAGACAGAGAAGCACTAGAAAGCAGGTCAAATTCCCCCTTTCCTGGTAAGGAGACTGAAGCTCTCACTTGTGGAGCAAATTATTCAGGGTTATACAGAGACCATTTGGCCGGGAACTGTTTGCTTGGCACCTGATTCCCCTTCCTTTGAAGGCCAAGTTCCCTTTCCCATGGCACATTGCCTCCCTTGCTCAGTAACCTGTCATCATAAGAGGCTGAAAGCTAACAAGTGTTGCACTATGGTCTAAACGTCTGTATGTCAAAAAAATTCACATGTTGAAATCCTAACTCCCAGTGTGATGGTATTAAGAGCTGGGGAGGAAATGAGGTCATGAGGGTTCTGCCCTCTTGAATGAGGCCCTTATAAGAGACGCTAAGAGACTGCAGGGATCTAGCAAGCCCCTCCCACCAGATGAGGGTGCAGCCAGGCCCTCACCAGCCACCAAGTCCACCAGCACCTTGATCCTGGACTTGCTAGCCTCCAGAACTACAAAAAATAAATTTCCGTTACTCACAAACTGCTCAGTTTATGGTATTTTGTTATAGCAGCCCACACAGACAAAGACAGGTTATGTGTGAGAAAAAGCAGGGACCTGGGTATCAAAACCCGGAGTTTTAATCTAAAGTCTGACATTGAATCATTGTGTGAGTTTGGACAAAGCCCAAAACTTTTCTAGGCCCCAGATTCCCCATTTGTAGAATAATGTTTTTAAACTAAATAATTGCTAAGGTCTTATTTAGCATAAAATTCTGATTGTCTTTCCCTGACTAGCTCTGAGGAGGCCCAGATCTGTGGAGACTGTATTGGAACATTACACTTTAAAGGGAGTGGAAAAAAATCAGTCCATACCTCCAGATTAGAAGAGACTCTCATCCTCCACAGGGACAGTTTTGTTGCAGTTGCAGAGGTCAGCAGCTGTGGGAGCAGCTAATTCAGGTTGTCTCTGGCTCATTGGTAATCATGAGGCTTGATATGCATTTAAAGAAAAAAAACTAAACACTTCTAATCACCTCCAGAAAAGGATAATTCATTATAACTGCACGCTAAGGCACTTCAGTGACATTTATTCCGCATTTGTGTACAAATAGATTACATTATTTAACTAAACCAGTTGGGGCAGCTGGAAGCTACCCGTAACTCATTTATCCCTGTGGAAGATTGAAGAGTGATTAAAAGAGAATACCTCTTTAATTCCAGATGTCACATGCATTCCACAAGGAGAAGATTTTGTAAAACTCTGTGATTATAGTCTTACATGAACCAAGCGTCATCTTTAATGCCACAGCTGAATTTGGAGATGGGGAAAGAAGGTACAAAAGCCAGAAGAGCCCATTTTTGTGGCCATCTGGGACAAATCAGTTCTGTTGTTTTTGTTCTTTTTTCCCTTCATTAGGAAACAAGCTACTCCACACCCCGTCCCTGGCATGCCTAAGATTATCATGGTGGAGAACCAGAACCTTCTGTTTGGAGGTTTGGTTCCTTAATTTGGCCATCTGGAATTCCAGGTAGCACATGGTTTCAAAGCGTCAGCTTTCAGACAGGAGCAAAGCCAATGGTAGGAACAACCTACCCTTTCCGACACTTATTGATTCTTCAAACCTTAGATGCTTTGGGGTTTTTTAAATTATGATTATTAATATTAAATCATAGCTGTGTACATTAATGTGATCGTGGGGCACCATACATTGGTTTTATAAACAGTTTGACACATTTTCATCACACTGGTTCACATAGCCTTCCTGGCATTTTCTTAGTTCAGACATTTATAGTCTACATTTACTAAGTTTCACATATACCTTGTAAGATGCACCGTATGTGTAATCCCACCAATCACTCTCCCTCTGCCCATCTTTCCCTTCCCTCCCTTCCCTCTCCCCCTTCCCCATATTCTTAAGTTATAGCTGGTTTGTAGCTTTCATATGAAAGCCAAAAATTAGTTTCATAGTAGGGCTTAGTACATTGAATACTTTTTCTTCCATTCTTGAGATACTTTACTAAGAAGAATATGTTCCAGCTCCATCCATGTAAACATGAACAAGGTAAAGTCTCCATCTTTCTTTAAGGCTGCTTAATATTCCATGGTGTACATATACCACAGTTTATTAATCCATTCGTGGATCGATGGGCACTTGGGCTTTTTCCATGACTTAGCAATTGTGAATTGGGCTCCAATATACATTCTGGTGCAAATATCTTTGTTATAATGTGAATTTTGGTCTTCTTGGTATATACCTAGTAGAGGAATTATAGGATTAGGTGGCAGGTCTATTTTTAGATCTCTAAGTGTTCTCCAAACATCTTTCCAAAAGGAATGTATTAATTTGCATTCTCACCAGCAGTGTAGAAGTGTTCCCTTTTCTCCACATCCATGCCAGCATTTCCTCTTATTTCTTTTTCCTTTTGTCTCCAAGGAGGGAGCTAAATGGATTACATTTGAAACATCCTTCTTACTGTGTAGACAACTTGTTTCTGACAGAAGCGACTGATTGCATTAAACTCGACTGGGTGGGGGTGGGGGCTCTTGTGAGAGCAACTTGAAAATGGACGTAGAGAAAGTAAAACTTATTAAATACCTATTACGAGTCAGACACAGTGAGGCATGTTCCATAATCTCAATTAATTCTCATAACTGTCTGCAGGGGCAGCTTCCTGGGCCTTATAACCTGTGCAGGTGCAGAGTGCCCAGGCACAGAAAGACCCATACTCACTGTAATGTGCTGTGGTCACATCGTGAAATTTTAAATTTTCTTACAAGGGCTCCTGTATGTTCATTTCATACCGGGTCCTGCAAATTAGCTAGCTTGTCCCAACAGGCCAGACGGGTGTTATTATTTGTGTTCACATGCTTATGTGTAACATAACAGATTCAAAAAAATAATATTAAGTAATGCAGGAGCTCTGCTGAGTCCCAGATCTGGGTCTACCAGACATCAAATCACATACTCCTTCCTCTTTTCTAAAAATTAAAAACTTGCAATTGCACAACATGCTCTCAGAAGACTCACTCAATCACTGCCTCACAACATAATTTGACCCCTCATCATGCTAAAGCAGTGGTTCTCAACTTCCTAATGCCTCCTAATGCCGCGACCCTTTAATACAGTTGCTCATGTTGTGGTGACCCCGAACCCAAACATTATTTTCATTGCTACTTCATAACTCTAATTTTGCTACTGTTATGAATCGTAATGTAAATATCTGATATGCAGGATGCATTTTCATTGTTACAAAGGGGTCGCAACCCACAGGTTGACAACTGCTGATGCTAAACCACTCCACCCAAGAGAACAGAGGTAAGGTGGAAAATGATAACATGATAATCAGTATAATAATGATAATAAAAGTAGTCTGAAGACTTCCTCTGTAATTTCTTTCTTTCCCTCCATGTACTGGGACGTAAGGTATGTGACTATACATGACAAAACAATTATATGTGAGCCTCAGTAAACCATAAGTCTAGGAAAATAGTTTTTATTCTTTCAAATTGCAAAGTCATTTCCTTCATACTTTTAAGTAAGCTTCAGTGAGAAAAGAGAGAGAAAAAATATTTTAGATAAGTCATATTAGGGAGAAAAAATATTTTAGATGATAAATAAGTCATATTAGACTTGAATTTTAAATAGGTGGATTTCTTTTTCTCTTGGAAACACATCATCTCCAGGATTTGCACACTTTGGGTCTTGCTGAATGACAAATTTTTAAAATTCTGTAAATATCCATACATTAAGCAATAATAATAACATACATTAAGAAAATATACATTAAATACCTACTATGTAACAGGCACTGATTTCACACAGAGAATACAGTGATTAATACACTAATACATCAGCTATTAAGTGCCAGCATAGGCCAGGTGTTGTGGAGTGGATACACTAGGGATATGTTAGAGATACACACTTATCTTCACAGTGACACCAAACAATCGTGGTATGTAATGGAAAGGGGATGGAATTTGAAACTCTCCCCTGCCCTTTAAATTTTTATAGCTTAATAGGAAAGATAGATTTTTTTACATAATATAATTTTTTTAAAGTATGATATGTGATGTGAAAAATAAATATAGGAAATTTCAGAATTATACTCGTTGATGGACTTAGTCTGAGCAATAGACCTCCCTAAAGAGGTCACTTCCTTGTAAAGGAAGAAAGATTCGTGAAAAAAAATACTAAATTGGAGAACTTAATAGCAAAGTGTGGGAATTCAGAGAGAGAAGCATTTGACGGACTGGATGAGAATCAAAGCAAACGTCCTGCTTCCTCAAGAGTCCGCCTTGGAGTGCGACACATGGAAACCCAGACTTGGTCACCCTATTAAACCTGAGCCTCAATTTTCCTCTTGATAAAATGAAAATCAGTGGGGGAAGGATGTCTGCATGATCTATGGGTTTCCTGTTAGCTCTGAGAACTCTGTGACTTAGTGATTTCAAGAAAGGTCTGGGATTTAAGATGTGGTTGAATAAGATTGAAAGAAGGTAGAAGAAATGCCTAGAAAGAGGAGAAAGTCACCCAAAACTTGGAGCTAGAAAACAACTTTAGCCACAGGAACAATAATAACAACAGTATTTACCAAAGGTAATGACAGACATTGCATTCAATGCTTCACAGGCATTATTTCTAATTCTCACTGCAGTGGCATCGTGTCTTCACCTATTAGTCTGTTTGTGATGAGTGTGAAGACATTCAATGTCTTTCCTGCCTGCTTGTAGGGCTTTGATCACCTTCACTCACCAACACAGCTGTTGCAGCATTATACCTTTTTATTGATACACAGTAATTAGACAAATGTATGGGGCATGTGTGATATTTTGATATATGCATACAATGTATAATGATCAAATATGATTAAAAGATATCCATAACCTCAAATATTTATCATTTTTTTGTTGGAAATATTTCCATCCTTTCTGGTAGCTATTTTGAAACATACCGTACATTGTTGTTGACTATAGTCACCCACTGCACTATCAAAAACTAGACTTTATTTCTCCTCACTGCATGTTTGTATCCATTACCCACTGCTCTACATCACTGCACCCCAACCCTTCCCTGTGTCTGGTAACCATTATTTTACTCTCTACCTACATGAGATCTACTTGTTTAGCTCCCAAGGGCACCATCTGTCTTTCTGTGCCTGGCTTATTTCATTTACCGTAATGACCTCCAGTTCCATTCTTGTACTACAAATGACAGGATTTCATTCCTTTGGGGGGGATGGATAGTATCCCACTTTTTCTTTATCCACTTGTAGTGTCATTGATGATGGACATGTAGGATAATTCCATATCTTGGCTATTGGGAATAGGGTTGCAATACATATAAGGATGCGGGTATCCCTTTGATATACTGATATCTTTTCTTCTGGATAAATGTCAGTAGTCAGATGGCTAGAGCATATGGTTGTTTCATTTTTAGTTTTTTTAGTAACTTCCATAGTGTTTTTTATAATAGTTATACTAATTTACAGAGAAAGGATCTGAATAGACATTTCTCAAAAGAAGACATGGAAATGGCCAATAAATATCTGAAAAATACTCAACAAAAATAATCATCATGGAAATGCAAATCAAACCACGAGATATCATTTCAACCCAGTCCAGATAGAATTATGGAAAAGAAAAAAAAAGTAGCGAGTGCCAAAGAGGATCCAGAGAAAAGAGAACTCTTACACACACCATTGGTGGGATTGTTAATCAGCACAGTGTTGCAGCTTCTGATAGCTCTGCCTCCTGCCCACTTTCCATATTGCAGCCAAAATGGTTTGATTAAGATAAAGATCTGGCCACTTCCCTGCTTTAAAGCCAAAGGGACCTTCCTCTGAGTTCAGGATAAGGGTCAAACACTTTACCGAGCCCTTACCCTCTACCCAACACACCATGCTGTATAACGGACAGAGACTAGAATTTAAAATTGGACCTATATTCAAATGCATGTTAATTATCTGTTAATTATCTGAACAATTCTTTATTTTTTTTGTCTTTAAGAAGGGGGATTAAACGAGAGTATAAGAATGGCAAAAGCTCAGCTCTCAGAATTGGCAGAAAGCAAGAGAAAGACAAAGGCAGGACACCATCACTAGTCATGGCACAGCACTGGGACTGGATTTCAGGGGCTTTGTCTGGAATCTTGACTAAGACAGTGGGTAAAACTTCCTCCCAGAGAAAGGGAATGGCTGATGCTGTCTCAAGGATTGTAGATATCCAACTGCTCCTCACTAAGATAAATTATAGACTTTTTCTCCATTCTGTATGGTAAAGGGAAGAAAACAAATTTAACTTCATCTGAATATCATTTTCCTCATCTTAAAGTGGAGACAATGAAAGTAATTGCCTAAATGTGTTTTGATAATTAAATTATATATATGTGTGTGTGTGTGTATGTGTTTATGCATATATATACACATATACATACATACATACACACACACACATATATATACATCTATGTATGTGTACACAGGGTTAGAAAGTACCAGCCCAGCCTGTGGCAAGTATTTAACCTGTTTGAACTTCAGCTCTCTTATTTATAAAGAACACCTAATGTGTAACTATTGCATATATTTGAGATGGTAATGCCTGTAATGTGCTTTGCATAGAACCTGGTATATTCTTGGCTCTTAATCAGCAATAACAGACAAACTTCACCTATTATAAAAGCTTTCTCACAGCAACATAATAACTGCTTTGAAAATTATAACTCTTTCTTCTTGGTTTTGGTGAGTACATTTTGGCACAAATGGGCCTTGTGTTCTAGGTCCTGGCAGAAACTTCATTTTCTTGCTTGCTAGTACACAGAGATCTTTCTGCAGGATATAGTGTGTTCTTTTATCAGGTTTATTTCTGCATCCAGAGCTTCATTATGATTCAGTCAGCACTCCAATTTGGTTCAGCACATGAAACATGTGTTCACTTAGCAGATCAGCCCTTTTCACAGATGTTGGCCTAAATGAGTTCTACTGTACTCATTGTCTATCTTCTCCCTCCTAGCAACTGCATAAATAAACATTTACTCAATGTGGAGTGAGTCTTTGAATTGAAATGATCTATATTTTGTAGTCTCCCCCAAGGCATCTTTCCTTCTTTTAAAGAATGCAACCATAACAAAAAGAAAAACAGCATCACTGTTATTACGTTGAGCTGTCCACTTTCACAAGTCTAGATGGCTGCTCATGGCTTCTGGAATGCTGTCACCTGGTGATACCCTGGGTGTACATGGCACTCCATTTACTGTATGTCAATAAAGCATTTATTGAGCACTCATTTAATTCTATGGTCTAGAAAAAAGATGACTGGTGTATACATGATGCCTTTGGGGGACTTACAGTCTTTTGGAGATAAATATGTGAGCAACTATAATAATGCTACTTGTGATGGTTAATTTTATGTATCAACTTACCTGGGCCATGGGGTGCCCAGACATTTGGTCAAACATTATGAAGGGTATTTCTAGATGAGATTAACATTTGAATTGGTAGCCTCAATAAATCATCTTGCCTTTCCTAATGTGAGTGGACCTAGTCTAATCAATTGAAGTCCTGAATAGAACAAAAAGGCTGAGTAAGAGGGAATATCTCCTGAGTTATTGGGGAGGGGGGCCTTTTCCTGACTTTGGATTCAAACTGAAACATCAGCTCTCCTGGATCTCTGGCCTGCCTGCCTCAACCTCCATATCCTAAGACTTGTCAGCTTCCATAATTATATAAGCTAATTCCTTTTTTTTTTTTTTTAAATATACATGTTTTTATTTGTATTATATATAATTATATGTGTTACAGTAATTTTTACTTCTCATTAATGATATAAAACTCTCAATCTCACTAAAATGAAATTATTAATAAAAGTGATATATTTTTAATCAAAGTGAAATGATATGATTGAGTGTGCTTTCTTGTTTTTATTTTTTTATTTTTTTATTTTTATTTATTTTTTTTTTATTAAATCATAGCTGTGTACATTGATATGATCATGGGGCATCATATACTAGCTTCATAAACCATCTGACACATTTTCATCCCAATATTCAACATAGCCTTCCTGGCATTTTCCCAGTCACCGTAGCATGACATTTACATTTCACATTTGCTGAGTTTCACCCTTGCCCTTGTGAGATGCCCCGTAGGTGTGCCGCTCCCTCAACCCCCCTTCCCCCTCCCTCTTCTACCTTTCCCCCTTTCCCCTATTCTTAGGTTGTAACTGGGTTATAGCTTTCATGTGAAAGCCCTAAATTAGTTTCATAGTAAGGCTGAGTACATTGGGTACTTTTTCTTCCATTCTTGGGATACTTTACTAA
>CAUYPK010054490.1:0-17784 GCA_963574355.1 Loris lydekkerianus | reverse complement strand
TTAATTCCATTGGCATAAAAATTGGGTGCTCGGGATTCGATGTAGTCAACGAAGCCGGTTTTGGTAGGTCCTGATTGGCAAAGGTTCTACCGGTGAGAAAGTTATCAAAGTGCTTGAAAAGATGGTAGTCGGTTGGCAAGAGGTCTGGGGAGTATGGTGGGTGGAGCAGAACTTCAACGCTCAAATCCTTTAATTTTTGAACGGTGATTTGTGAGACGTGCGGCCGGGCATTGTCGTGGAGCAGGATTGGACCTCTTCTGTTGACCAGTGCTGGCTGCTGCTGACACAATTTTCGGTACATTTCGTCGCTTTCCTCACAGTAGGACTCTGCTGTGATGGTTTGGCCTGGTTGCAGAAAGTTATAGTGAATCACACCAGCTGCTGACCACCATACAGTAACCATGATCTTTTTTTGGTGGGGTTTCGCCTTTGGGAAGTGCCTGGGTGGATCATCGGTGTCCAACTACTGTCCTGAACATTTCCTATTGTCGTAGAGAATCCACTCTTCATCACACGTGACGATCCGATCCAAAAAAGGATCGTTTTGGTTGTGCAAAAGCAATGAAGAACCTTGAAACGTGACAATTTCTGCCGATCATTTAAATCGTGGGGCACCCACTTTTCGAGCTTTTTGACCTTTCCAATACATTTTAAACCATCATAAACTGCATGGGAGCTGACACCCAGTTCTCCCGCCATCCCACTCACCATTTGTGATGGGTCAGTCTCCACCAGGGTCCTCAAATCCTCGTCCTGGATCACTCTAGATCAACCACTTCGGGGCTTTTCTTCGAGGCTAAAATTTCCAGAAGGAAATTTCGCGAACCAACATCGAACAGTGCGTTCATTAACACTATCATTGCCAAATGCCTGGTTAATTATTCGGGGTGTTTCGGCAGCGCTTTGGTTCAATTTGAATTCGTAGAGAAAAATTGGCCAAAAATCGCTTAATGACATCATATAGTAATAGGCTGAAAAGAATAAAAAAAATGAAAAGTAGAAAAAAATTAACAACATTAATGTATAGAGTACAAAATTCTCCCTCGATCAGTATATACCACGACACAGTAGAATAAATATTTATTGATATACGGAGCTACAAAAACACATGACATTAAAACGGACAAAACTTTTGAAACAACCTTACAAAAAATAATAATAACATAGAACCGATGCACACATATGACTGACAGATAACACACAACTCAGTTTTGTTATATAATAATATAGAACTGATGCACACGTACGACTGATAGATAATACACACCTCTCATGTTAGATCAATGACGAAATATGATTTGTTTTCACTTGACTTAGATATAAAGTATTTGTTGTCTTTTTAAAATAATAATTTTTAACCTTATTAAATCATCAGAAAATGTCAATTTCTCCTCATGAATCCAGACTACGTCTTCTTGTCTTTAAATCCATACTGTCTGGACTAGTAATAGACCTAGTCATCATGTCACTATACAAGAAATGATGCTTTTCAAGAGATTTATATATATAACATCACAAGTGAGATATAAAGAATGAGGACTTTTTGATAAGCAGTGTAAAAATCACAGTTAAAGAATTATTCTTTTAGAAATTATTTTGAGGGCGATGCCTGTGGTTTTGTGTATGGCGCCACCCCCATATACAAGAAGTGGCAAGTTCAAACCCGGCCATAGCCAAAAACTGAAAAAAAAAAAAAAAAAGAAAGAAAGAAAGAAAGAAAGAAATTATTTTGAGCATTTTAAAGAGAATGCCTTTTGCAGGAGAAAAAGAAAACCACTTTTTGTAGTCATAGTAAATTGACTTTTGAGTTCTGGCTACTTTTAAAAACATTATTTCCGGTACTGTTGGTAGAGTTTTGTGAGTTTAAAGCACAGAGCCAAATTTGCATCACATATACTTTTACTATATTGTAAAGAACAAGTCTGTAGACTACAGACATTTTTTAGATCCCTCTCATATGATCACTTTGTAAACTTAATAGTCTCTGCCATTTAAAGTCCCCTTTTATAATTCAAAAAGGTGATGTGGAATCTATGTGACTAAGAATTCAATGTAAAGATTAATCTTGATTGTAATTTATAATTCTACTATATCACGGAGAGTATGTAATTACAAAGAATAGCTTTGTATGTTCTTTATATTCTGTGAATTTAAAAACATTATGAGGCTTAGAATAAAGACTTTTCATCAAAGAGTATTTCCTTATTTAAGAATGTAAAAACAGGTAATGTCTTTCAAGAAATCATAAGAAGGAAAAATAAACAAAATGAACTGTTATCAGAACTACATAATAGGAGTATCTTGATTTTAACAGAGTTTAAGACACTTATTAATGATACCATTGATTCTATTTACTTTGATTATATAGAATCAATGAAATTTTACAAATTTAGGTAAATTTAAAATGTCTGAGCACTCACGACATCCACAAAGAAGGACCAAAAGAACAGGCAGATAACACGTCAGACAGGCCTTCAGAGAGAGAACATGGGAGTCATCAGAAAGTGTCAGGAAGTGTCTGAGGCATGGAGAGATGGGGAATCCAAGCAGCCATGACTGGTTTGCAGCCATGACTGGTTTGAAGCCAGGAGGAACTCTTCATTGAGGGGAACAGTTAAGTAAGAGATCCCCAATTTACACTCACCCTATGAACTTCTCCAATTCTAGCCACAAATCACAGCCTTAGCCCTCAGGGTCCCCAAGACTAGGGTGGGGAGCTCCTTGGAGCCCAGGTAATGACATGGTTCCCAAGAGCAACTGGGTCTCACCCACCACTTGAGACCCAAGCAGCTGCAGTGCAATGTGGTTTTGACAGTGCAGTCTCCCCCAGGCTACATCCTGCCTGGGGCACAACACCAATAGCCAAGACATCGAATCAACCAAAGCGTCCATCAGCATAGTAAAGGGATAAAGAAAATGTAAAATATTATTCAGCAGCAACATGGATGAAACTGGAAGGCATTATTTTAAGTGAAATAAACCAGGCACAGAAAGACAAATACTGCTGTTCTCACTCACATGTGGGACGTATAAAAGTGGGTCTCCTACAGGTAGAGCATAGAATGATTGTTACCAGAGGCTGGGAAGGGATGGGGCTGAAGAGAGATTAATTAATAGGTATAAGCATAAAGTTAGATAAAAGGAAAAAGTTCCAGTGTTTGATAGTGCAGGAGGGTGACTATAGTTAACAGTAATTCAGTGTATATTTCAAAATAGCTAAAGGAGAAATTTGAAATGCTGTCAACACAAAGAAGTGATAAATGTTCAAGACAATAATCTTAAGTATCCTGATTTGATCATTATATGCATGTATCAAAATATCACATGTACCCCATAAATAAATATAATTATTACATTTCCAATAAAAATTATTAGAGTATAAAAAGATTTAGATAGGTTGTAAATATTCTGACAATATTATTATAATTACTGCAAGTCTATATCTTAGAATTAGGGAGCTTTTGGAGATGCTGCTCATCCCCAAGACAATAGACCTTTTTGATGTCAAAAATTCTTCCTGTTTCTCATGACAGCCAAAAACTTTGTCTGCCTTGGTCATGCCCATCTATCAGCTATTTTCTTTTTCCTAAGGTAGAGAAAGGTCTGAATTTATATTAGTGTCAAAAGCCTCCTAAATTATAATTTTGCTTATCTATGGAGGACCTAACAATTTATACATGGATTAGCTTACTTGATTTTCAAAACAACCCCATGACATGGGAAGAAAGATTATTGTTTTTGTAACATAACCAAGAAAATGAGATTCTGAAAAGCCTTAGTCCAAGTCAACAGTAAATGACTCAGTGGGGACTCAATCCGGAACTTCCGAAACCTGGTCTAATGCACTTGCTGATATATCACTGCTTCCGACCACACAATATACTTTTACTTGAGGGATTGATAGCAGAACCTACAACTTCTGTCTTTAAATGGAAAGTATAAATTTATTTTATGTTGTATCAGAAATTACAGAATATTGTAAAGGACAGAGATATAAAGTGTGGTTATTGCCAAAAAGAACCTTTGCAAAAACAGCATCTCAGAACATATATTTCCTTCCCATGGAGCTTCTGATTCATGTCTGCTTAGTTTACTCAGAAAAATAAATGTTTTACTACCACCTCCCCTGCAGAACCAATATTGCTACAGAAGAGCAAAATGCATGCTATTCTGCCTCATGAATCAAAAGTAATGCTGACTAAATTCTGATTGCAGAGTCACCATTGTTGGCAATGATAAACATAGCAAAAAGAACACTTCTTTGTTAAAAAACAAAAAGAACAACAAAAAATGTTTTCAGTGCTATGTTCCTAATATTAATATATAAAACAGACACAAAGATTTAGCAACATGTCATATTTTAACCTGGTCCGAGAAATACTTGAATTCATTTTGATAGAGACAAAAGTGCTTGACATCTCAAGTCATGCATAGGGAGTATGCTCTGATATCAGTGGCAAGCACAGATCTCATTATCAGGAGACAGAGGTTTAATTTAATACATTCTTGACTTTTACATGGCCGAAACATGGAGCAAATCCCCAAGAAATTGAGAAACATTCTCCTGGCCCAATCATGCCTAGTAGTGATTTAAAATTAGGTTAAGTAGAATTCTTAAGCCACAGAGAGTAAGTATATCTACATAAATATCAGGAGTCTCTGTACGATTGCATCAGCTCTTATCTTTATAATGGCAAAAACCCAGCAGCTGAAGCCAGCAAATTCAATCAATGCCACGTGAAACAGGCTCAGAGCTCTTAACCACAGGACACAAATATGCCTGTCTGGCTTCAAGGACGATGGTGACTCTTAAATCTGCAATATTAAAGCTCAGTTCCAGACTTTTGGTTCACATATAATCCAAAGGAAGCCCAACGTTTAAATATTTCTCCAAGTTTTTGAATGTTCCTTTTTCATCAGATAGAATAAACTTTTCTTTCTTTTTTTTTTTTTTTTTTTTTTTTTTTTCAGTTTTTGGCCAGGGCTGGGTTTGAACCCACCACCTCAGGCATATGGGGCCGGCATGCCCTACTCCTTTGAACCACAGGCACCGCCCAGATAGAATAAACTTTTTCCTCCTTTCCACATTCTTTGTTACTAGTATCTTTAACTCAATTAGCAAGAATCTTCTGTGAAGTGGCTTATCTTATGAAATGGTAAAAATGAACTTTAACAGACCACAGGCAAAAACTCTGCGGACAGGCCACTATCTTCTCTTAAACTTTAGTGTATTTAAATCATATCACATTCATATTTTAAAGCAGCGGGGATAAAAATAAGTTTTCTTTTATATCCAGTACATTTTCCAGCATTATAAAGTATCAAGCATTCGCAGTGAACCGGACACTATCCTTCATGGGTTACGTTTTCTATCTGTTTCATTCATCTTGCATCAAAACTCTCAAAGCTTCTTTTATTGACTGCATTAGTTATATGGTTATTTAAATTTTTATCTATCTGTTGTTTATCATCTTAGCTATTATATATTGACAATTGGATTCTCCGAGTGAAACTCATTATCATTAAAATTGCCTTGTTTTATATAATAGCATTGGAAGCCAAAACAAACAAACAAAAGAACCCCCAAAAGACAAAAAATCTTGTTATGTAGAGTTGTCACTTCCTTTTTGTATGTGAACCTTAGAAATGTGCTTAGTATAACTGTAATTGTGTCTGTCCTCACATGAATTCAACATTGTCAAACAAAGGACACCAAAACCATCTAAATGTAATCTGATCATATATTCAAGGTTAACTTAACCTTTGACTATCAACTTGGTTTGCACAATGGAGCCTGGATATTGAATAGTCTTTATTTTCCACTACAGATCAAATAAGAATAATGAAATCAACAACTTGAAGGGCAAATGCTAAGTAATTCACTGGATCAACTCAGGGTCATGGAGATATCTGAAGTAAAAGGGTCACTCCAAAAAAGGATCCAGTGTGCAGTGAGCTGATGACAAATGGGGCCCTGATGATTCCCCCACATCCCAAGCCAGCTATGTCAGTCCATTGCCATAGACAAATCTCTTAAGGCAACAGTGACACTATGAGCCATTTTCTATTCAGTGAGTGTTCTCTGGTTTTGACTTGCTTTTCCCCTAGGAGTGGGAATAGGCTAAAAAACAAATCGACATTGTTGCCCAGACTGCATGCATTTATAAGGTTGGCCAAAAACAAAGGGTAAGAGAGCAGGTAATTAATCCCAGTGGAGTCCAAGCCCAATGCAGAGCCTTTGTCGTCACTCTGTCTAACCAATTAAGGTAATTTCTTACTACCTAAATGTGACTTTTTTAAATGTAAGCTATTTACAATGCCATTCTTTTGAAAGGCGAAGGTCCACTGTTTTCCTGTCTTAATCCTATTTCAATGTGTGCAGCAGCAATAACATCTCTCTCCAGCTGATTCCTTCCATTCTCTACTAGCTGTTACTGCTTGGGTTTTGCTACTTCCATCATCCCCTTTTCTTTCCCCCAGGTTTCTGAGTCCGCTGTGCTGCTTGTTCTGGGATATAATACACACATATGATCATCATGTAAACACACACAATAGCCCCTTCTTTTTTGCTAATAGCTCCATATTATTGTTGGTGTTAGAGCCAACATTTTGTTAGAGAGACCATGTGACTTTCTGGGCAAAAAAACATAGGAAGTAGTTCTGGGGTGTGGCCGACAGAGCTGGTGGACTCTTGCTCTCTGCTTCTTTCAGACTAGAATGCAGATGTGGTCAGAGTTTCAGGGGACACCTCGTAACAAGACGCAAGGTAGGAATTTTCCCATTTCACAGAGAAGGAAGGTGTGTGTGAGGTATGGAGTTGCTTGCTGCCATCAGGCTAGCTAATTTCTCTGACTCAAAGTCAGCTCACTATTAACTATTATTCACGTTGCCTCTCTTACCCTGCCTTTCAGACTTTATTTCTTTTAGTTGGTGCTTCAGTGAGCTCAGCAGCTGATTTCTTTGTGCCAAAGACTCTTTCATAGTCACATACAGGTTCAAAATGTTATGGAAGGCTAACACGGTAGTTAATAGTTTGGATTTTTAAGGCAGAGAATATAGGCTGGACTCTTAGTGAGATTAAGAATACCCACATGACCTTGCTCTAATTATTTAAACTGTCAGAGCCTCTTTTCTTACCTTTAAAGTGGTACAAAAATAGTCCCGAGGAAATGAAAGCTCTTGTGAGAATTTCTTAATACATATAAAACAATGAAAACAGTATCTGATTATAGCAGACGTGTAAAAACAAAGTATTCATTGCAATTACTACTACTTAGTTCTGGCTTTACAGAGTTGAGACTACAGTTGTTTTACTGATGAGAGCCAAAGGGCTGGTGACTCTCATTAGTGAAACTTTTCGGTAACTTTTTCATAGCTGTATTGAGGGATGTTGAAGTCAAAGCCAAATTCTGAGGGCAAGGTAGGACTGGGGAAGAGAGAAAAAGAAAATTAATGATTGAAGGGGAAAACCAGTGTGTGGTGCCCCATGATCGCATTAATGTACACAGCTATGATTTAATAATAAAAAAAAGAAGGGGGAAATTGGAAAAGAAAAATAGTAGTGTTCCATTCATTCAAATGTGTGAACCTCTCACAGCTTTATAAAATAGGCAATTCCAAGAATCCTGTGAAACATTCTTTTCCCCTGGGATAATACAGCTGGAAAATAACGAGAGAAAATCTAAGCTCAGAGTTTTTGAGACTGAATGCCATCGAGTCATCAACAAGGGATAAAAATACAGAGCACTGCAAGAGAATGGGGGTATTTAGTGAAGGAAAGTCAGCAGAAGCAAAAGCAATAATAATGATGACGGTAAGCCAAAGACAAGCCAATCAGTCTTCCATTCAAGATGCTAAGACAAAGATGAAAGCAGAAACCTTCCTATTAAGGAAGATCCTATTAAAAATGTCTCGTGGCAGAACTGTCAAGAAGAAAACACCCAAACATTAGATGAATAAAAAAGGAAAATCTAATAATCAAAGGAAAAAAAAAAAAAAACTTTGAGCTCCAATTTTTCAAGTGTTTAGCTTACATGTGACATAATACTTTAAACAAGACATCTGAAACAGTATGCTATTTTTAGTTATCCTGACGCTCACCTGCAAATGGAAAAGATTTGTAAAAGAACAAAATTTTGGAAGAGCTTCAAAACGAGAGAAGGAAATGGCTTTGGATCAAGATTTTAATTCACGGTTTCCTGACGCTAAACACACGCTGAAAATTTTAGTAGGAAATGATCCTATCAAGAATGTGTTCAATTCTCTCTTAAATAACCTCCTTTTTGTTATAAGGACTCCTTTCATTCTAAAATTATTCTGTAATATTTAAAATATTCCCCAGAGGTAACCATCTGAGGACAATGTTTCTGTGGATTATTTACCATCCAAAGCAGGCTAAGTGGTTTATTGACTCTAATTCCCACAATGTACAGATACAATGAAAACTGAATGACTATATTTTCTTACAGATGAAAAACCACAAAACCGCAAGCTTATCTTTCAGTGAAGGGAAATAGCTTACTTGCCAATACTTCAGAAATTACAGCATAACATAAAAAGACAAAGCAATTATTATATATACTTCAACACGTTTGTTCTTTTTTCCTCTTTCTTCAAATTCAATTATGGGAGCCTGGGTTGCCTTTCTCCTCGATATTACCCTCCCCCCCCCAAAAAAAATGCTTGATTGGTCATTTCATCATCAATTGATAGTGTCACCTTTTTGTCATAATTAACTTATAGTTCTTCCTCTTCTTACACCTTTTAAAAATCTCCATTACCTCCCCTGCATCTAGATTGGTTATGTTTACATATTAACAGATCCCCTGTGAATATTGCCTTTACTTTGGGGTTATAATTATAAGATTTTTATAAAATCTTCTATAGTATCAACTAAAGGAAAGGGTCTGTCCAAGAAACATTAGATAAAAAAGGCTTACTGCTAAAAAGATAAACTATAAATGTACAGATTTTTTCTTTTTAATATAGAATACTACAGATAGCATTAGTAGTATCTTTGGCAGGGGCACAGGATGATTAGTCATTTGCAATCATCATTCAAGGGCCCAAATCTCATTTGGAAAAGAAAATATTAACTATGCTTCATTGGCAAGTTGTCCCAAGCCCTACATGACTAACTTGCATTATTTTTTCAAATATCATTTTCAAAGGGCCTGGTTACACCATTTTAAATAAGATTATGCCAATTATATTCAAATAGCTGAAGAAATCCAGTGTATCATCTTACTAAATATACACAAAAGGTAAGAATTTCTGGTTTTCAGAAGAGTATGGATGCTAAAGGCATTGCTCCTTTGACTGCCTCTTTTGTCTGCCTGAAAACCACACTAAAATAACACAATGAACAACTCATTGTAAATCTCAATGCAATATATATGGTGAAAATGATTTGGATGGGAGTAAGGTCAAATCCAAATGCTGGTAGGGCAGACACAGACAAGAAGGAAGAAGCTTATTCAACATGCCTCTTGGAGGGAAAACAATCGCCAACTTAGATTAAGTATTTGCCAAGCCAACAGTCAGATGTGACAGCAGAATGAAAACCTTTTCTGGACAAAATATTTATTGAGTTCTTTCTCATGAAGTTACTGGAGGATATACTCCATTAAAATGTAGATGTAAAGCAAAACACAGGGAATCCAAGAGAGAGAAGAAGCTATGAGTGCCCAGGAATTGGGCAGGAAAGTGAGTCCCAGAATGCAAGTGAGAGGGTAGTGGGAGTGCAGGGGACTTCAGGAGGAAAATTTCTAGGAAAAGATGAAACATGCCTATTATCTGCATAGGTTTGTCTAGGAGAAAATGTTATATTGTGAGACCTTTTGGAGATGTCATAAAGTAATAGAAGACTTAGACATAGGTTCTAAAATTTAGACACAGTTTTTAAAAACTAATGAATGTTCAAGAAAACAAAAACAGGCTGAGTGAGGTGGCTCATGCCTATAATCCTAGCACTCTGGGAGGCCCAAGTGGGTGGATTGCTTGAGCTCAGGAGTCCAGGTCCAGACCAGCCTGAGCAAGAGCGAGACCCCATCTCTACTAAAACTAGAAAAATTGAGACAAGAGGATCACTTGAGCTCATGAGTTTGAAGTTGCTGTGAGCTATGACCCCATAGTGCTCTACAAAGGGCAACAAAGTGAGACCCTGCCTCAAAAAAAGAAAAACAAAAAGGTTTACCAAAAAATACAATTATTGCAAGTAACTTGGAAGAGCAATGAACATTTCCATAGTCATTGTGGCGAAAAGCCTAGAAAGAGATTTAAATTACTTATTGGGTAGATGGAGAGAGGAAGAGAGGTGCCAAAATCATCATCTACCACAACAGGAAATGACTAGATTTCTAAATTGGATGAGTCAAGAAAATTCAATACAGATATACTATGTAGAAGGTAAATACCAAAATAAACGACTGAAGAGCACAAAGTGATTGTTTCCGGGTAGAGGTCAAGAGGGGTACAGGAGACACACATTTTAGTCTAAGTCTTTTAGCATTATTTGACTTTTTTAACTATGTACACAAATTACTTTGCTAGAAAATACATTTTTTTTAAATGTCAACAATCCATTTGAAAAAACCTTCTGACATTAAAAAAAAAACAAACCTCTTTTCTAATGACAACATCTGAATTCACAGAAAACCAGCAGCATGAATATAAAAAAGATGCATTTCTTAGAACGGTGATGAAATAAACCTGGATAGATTTAACTACTATTTAAATTATCTTCAGATTAAATTTGCTAACTTGGCAAATTAAACACGGATAGCAAAAAAGTCATTTCCCATTCATGGTTTCAGCAAGCTGCACATCCTATTTCTGATTTGAATCCCTAATTTTTTAAAAGATTGTCTAATAAAATATTGATAAAATTTAATTCTCTTCTGCAAAAGACTAGATGTATCACTCAAGGGGAATCAAAAATGTTTATCACATTTGAATGTAATAAGCCTGGTGAATATTAATTCACCTTATCTTAAGATACATCCTAGATATTTTTTGAAAAAAAAAAAAAAAAAAAAACCTGATTATGTCCAGAGCAAACCCCACTTGGTTCTTTTACCAAGTGAGTCATTTGTAGCCAGGTAGTCTTCTTTGAAGTGCACCAGTGCCCCTATATGTGCAGGTCTCCAACAAGGCATTCTTTGTGGATGAGGTAACAGGCACCTGGTTTGCCAAAAGCAATGTGCAAATCACCTGCTTATTACTTTGTTTCTTCTGGAGTGCAGTAAACTCATGAAGGACTGTGGCCATGTCTTACCTTGGTTCTACGTGAGTAACACAGTATGATACCCAGTAGGTTATTGATAAATATTCAATGAATTAATATAGTGCAAATTACTAATTAGTAACAGACTCTTCTTCAATCTCTTTTTAAAATATAAAATCAGACCTATATTTTTAAAAATAAAAATGATAAAATGCATAGATACAGCTACAAGTGAATCTTTGCATAACACTTAAATAAGAGGGTCCTTACTGAAAAAGTCAATTGCCTGCACTTTTGGGCTTTCTGTCGAACGTATCTGCAAAAGAAAGGTCAATGGGAAAAAGTCTTTATAGACTTCATTTTCTTTTCAGAATGTAATAATTTTCTTTTAACATAAATTAATGTTATACATGGTAATATTACTTGCACAGCTGAGAAAAGCATCTGCATTTACCACCAGATGTCAGAACTCTAGCACTCAGAGAAAAAAAGGAAATGATTACAATAAGAATGATGATGACTTTAAGGCATATGGTCATATTCTATTGCAAACTCTTCGTACCTTAGCTTTAGAAATATGTGTCAGGCGGTGCCTGTGGCTCAGTGGGTAGGGTGCCAGCCCCATATACTGAGGGTGGTAGGTTCAAACCCGACCCAGCCAAACTGCACAAAAAATAGCCAGGTGTTGTGGCGGGTGCCTGTAGTCCCAGCTACTCGGGAGGCTGAGGCAAGAGAATCACCTAAGCCCAGGAGTTGGAGGTTGCTGTGAGCTGTGATGCTATGGCATTCTACCGAGGGTGATAAAGTGAGACTCTGTCTCAAAAAAAAAAGAAATGTGTGATGAGAAATCAAACACATTACATGCCTATCATATTTTGCCAGGTATAATGCAGTCCCATGTATAATGTATACCCATAATTTTGGCCCAAACTTTCAGGAAAAAACCCTTTGTGTTAATTTTTTAATTCAAATTTTTATTTGTTTATATTTAATAACTTGTATTATAAAGTAATTTTTGCATTTATTTTTAACAGATTATGGTGGTAACTTTTGAACACATAAACCTAAATAAAAGAAATAAAACATTTGTATAGATAACAAATTAATACTACTCGTATATAATGCACGTTCTTATTTTTCTCAGAAAAATTTGGGCAACAAAGTACACATTATATATGGCAAAATATGGTTATATTTTGTGACATTCTGTCAGTCACACACGCATTTTGCATTGTAATGAGTGCTTGAATCACAATTTCTAAATGATGTGAACGTGTCATAGGTAAATTCTAACCATCAATGGTACTAAAGAAGTGACATCAAACAGGGGAAGAACAGGCATAAAAATCACCCAAAGAGTGTTTCTAAACCGTATTCTCCCTTCCCACTCTCTGTTTTTCTCAGCCTGTGAGGAATTTTTGTTTGTTTTTATCCCTTGTATCCCTAACTAGGAGAGCATGGCCTCCCAGCTGAAAATCACTTCTGTGCTGAGCCACAGTCACTGACTAAAGTATGTCTTGTTCTAGTGTGCTGAAGAGCAAAGCAACAAACACAGAAGCTCAAAAACTATTTGAGTTTCTCTTTTTTTTTTTGGTTTCTTTTTTGAGACAGAAGGTAGAATGCCATGGTGTCATAGCCTATAACAATCTATAACTATTGGGCTCAAGTGATCCCCTTGCCTCAGCTTTCTGAGTAGATGGGACTACTGGTGCCCACTGCAATGCCCGGCTAATTTTTTTTATCTTTTTTGAGAGAAAGGGGTCTCATTTTTGTTCAGGCTGGTCTCAAATTCCTGAGCTCAGGCAATCCACTCACCTTGGCCTCCCAGAGTGCTAGGATTATAGGTGTGAGCCACCACACGCAGCTTAAACCTACTTGAGTTTTTAAGCATGGCCTAGTTTAATGATGGCTAGTACATTGCAGCTGATAAACCCACTTGGCCAATTAGTTGTGGCTCTTTGAAACCAAAGAACCTTGATTAGTAATATGTGCTGAGATAGAGGTGGGGGTTACAAAAAAGTTAGGATAGATGCCATCTCCCCTTCTCGTAGGACCACACCAGCCCAGTAAGTTCCTTCAAGCGGATGACAGATTATAGGCTCCCATCATGGCAAAAACTTTAATAGACTTAAAGATGAGAAGTGTTCTGCGAGTTGCTGCAGGAGCATAGGGAAGGGGAGCACAGGTGTTCAAAGGAGGCCCTGCCATTAGTAAGTGAAGTGATCCTGGGGAAGTCTCCAGAATTCTTTGGGCCTGGTTCCTCATCTTAATGAAAGAGCTCCTTTTAAAGGTATCTACCAAAAGGCCTGTTTTTCTTTGTTTTTTTTTTCATTTGCTGCTTACTTTTTAACCTATAAAGGGTGTAGAGTTTTCACTTTCATAGGTAAAGTTTCATTAACTCATGAAAATCATAGCAATCAGTTAAGACGTACTTTCTAACTTTTATATTTTAAGCATATCTACAGGTCTTAATTTCAATGTGTAGGATGGGCACTGCATTTTTTAGAGACAAAATTACAGATGCTGGCGTAGCTTGACATTAAAAAAAAAAACTTGACCACCTCCACAAAAATTTATTATAAGGATATTATTACAGATTGATACAATAGAAACAACTCAAGTTCAATAGCAGGGATTCAGCTTAATAAATGATAATGCATCTTGTTGATAGAATATAATACAGATTTTTAAAATTATATAAGAATATTTAAGCATATAGGAAAAGATAAGAAATCAAAGAACATACAGGGTTTAATCTCTTAGTCATATAAGCTATGTATGTGTGTGCTTAAATTTTAAAAAAGACATGAGGTATGAGCCCAGAGATTGCTGCCAAAAGCAAGCAAAGAACTTCCTGTGGACAGAGCACCAGAGTCCCAGACCCCTGGAGCACTTTTTGTCTCCACAGACCCAATCAAGAACAGCAGGCAGCATCCTGTTTCACTACCCATCGTGTGCCTTTGTTTTGTCTTCCCCACGGAGCTTCACCAAACTCTCAGGTTCCCTCTTGCTTCTTTCCACAAACATTTTCCACTTCTGGCCCAAACTGCAGGAGCTACAGGGTAACAGTGGATCCCAGATGATCCGTGTGACTCCAATGCATGGACATTCTGGGCAGGCAGCCTCCTGGTGAGGGGAATGGACACAACCAGAGTTCTAGCTTTCCTATATCCAGACTCATTTTCTTCCCTCCTACTCCCCCACTCAGGCTGCAGAGACAATTGAGTCAACATACCAAGGCTCCCACAGAAAGTGGTGCTCACAGCTTTCCTTTAAGGGTCCTGCAGCAGACCCAGAGGTGCTTGGACTGTGAACTCCCTGCTGGATGACAATGCCTGGTGCTGCTTGCCCAGACATTCCATCAGAGCAGGGAATGCCTGGGGGTAAAGTGACATTGAACCTCCTTGGGCACCCCACAGACAACTCCAGTGTGCTTCTCCCTGACTTGGTAAGGGATTGATCTTTAGGGACAGATTCTGTACCCTCAGATCTCAATGGGGTCATTCAGGGGCACAGAAGGCAGATTTGTGAATTAGTTTCTGGAGGCAAAGGTGCCTGTGTGGGCAGATCAGGGGAGAGCACACAACATAGCTGCTAGCCACAGTGTGCTTGAGGGGTACCCCACCTCCACATAGAAAGGGCATGCTCTCAGCTCAGGCTGGAATCCTGGAGAGTGAATCTCTTGGCCCACATCACAGTCCTGGGGCTGCTCACCCAGAGGGCGAACTCATCTAACCCAGCCCTGCCCAACTGCTTCCCTTGAGGTAATAACACAGGTCCTAAGACTCTAAACCAGGAGTCCTCAAACTACAGCTCGCAGGCCACATGTGGCCTGCTGAGGACATTTATCTGGCTCACTGGGTGTTTTTGCCACAGCTGCCTGGCCTGCTTAGCAGCCAACTCGTCCTGGGCTGCAGTGCACATGTGTGGAATGTGCACCAACTCTACGACTCTGCTCCTTCTCTCTCTCTCTGGTGTAATCGGAGGAGTCACCAAGTTGTCCGTGCAGAGCCTGCTGCTGCCTAAGGACCAAGGGAAGAACAAGTTAGGATTTTTTTTTTTTTGAAGTTAGGAAGTTTTTTTTAGTTTTTAGTTTAGTTTTTTTTTTTTTTTTGCAGTTAGTAGGATTTTTTTTGCAGTTAAGGGGGGCCTTTTTTTTTCTGGTTAGGAGGTCTTTTTTTTTTTTTTGCAGATAGAGGTGCCTTTTTTTCTTGAAGTTAGAAGAGCCTTTTTTTTTGAATTTAGGAGAGCCTTTTCTTTTTAAATTGGTTAGTTGGTTGGGGGTGGTTTCTATGGAGGTTACATCACAGTAATAACGCAAATAGTTAGTGCTCAGTGGTAATGCAAATTGTCAGTGCTCAGAGGTTAATGCAAATGGTCAGAGCTCAGAGGTAATGCAAATTTTGCTCAGTGGTAATGATAATTGTAAGTGCTCAGTGAATGCAAATTGTTAGTGCTCCGTATTAATGCAAATTGTCAGCAGTCAGTATTATCACAAATGGTCAGTGGTCAGTGTTAATGCAAATGGTCAGTGCTCAGTGTTATTGCAAATGGTCAGCGGTCAGTGTTAATGCAAATGGTCAGCGCTCAGCGTTATTGCAAATGGTCAGCACTCAGTATTAATGCAAATGGTCAGTGCTCAGCGTTATCGCATGGGGGCCTCAAACTGGTAATCTGCCATGAGAACTTAATCCAGCTCTGCAGACAGCCGAGGCATAGGAAACCCAATTTAATTGACAGTAAGCGCATTTATATTCAGATTGCTATTCAGTTGTGTATGATGTTGTATGTTGTGTGCCATGTAAGCCCCAGTTCATACTGTTGCGATCTCTGAATAGTGTGTGTTTAGCCATATGCTTGTATGGCTGAACTTGCATTAGATTTGAAAGAAAAAAGGCATATGTGCCTTCTTTTTTCCTTCAGTGGAATGTGATTGCATGGGTGAGAAGACCCATGCGACCAGATTCCTTTGCAAGTTCACAGAGCACAGTCAGGTTTGCACAGGGTAGTGTGAACTGGAAAGGTGGTGGAAGAACCACCTCTGTAATCATTGCTGTTCCTGCACCACACCAGTGTGAGTCTGAGGTAAAAGCAGAGTTCCACCATATGGGCACTAGCGAGGCTGAAATGATGTGGACTGGCAAGGCTGCATTGATGGACACTGATCAGACTGCATTGATGGGCAGTGCAGTCTATGTCTCTGTGTGGGCAAAGTTATTGCTGGTATATTGTTTCTGGAGTGCTGTATATATATAGGTATTTTACAATAGCAATTTGGAATCCCTAGGAAACAATGATATCAAGAAAGAGAAAAATTGACTCAGAGTGTAGGATATTCAAAGAACAGTGGACTTATGATTACTATTTTGGGCAGTACAAGGAAAGAGCTGTGTGTTTGATATGCTAGAATATAGTGTCTGTGTTCAAAGAATACAATTTGCATTGACACTATCAAACTCAACATAAAGATAAATATGATTGGTCAGAGAAGTGAGAAAAGATAAAATATTAAAACTGAAATATACACTGACAACTCAGCAAAATACTTTTGTGAAGCAGAAACAGCTAAATACTTCATCACTGCAAGCAAGTTTTCAAGTTGCCAAGCTAATAGCATGCACTGACAGACCATTCGTGGAGGGAGAATTTGTTAAAGAATGACTTCTTTCTGTTGCCAAAGAAATGTGTCCAGAGAAGGCTGATTTACTTAGTACAGTGAGTCTTTCAGGACCTTCAATTACACGAAGGGAGAAATGGGAGACAATTTGCATCAGCATTTGCAAAACTCCACAAAAACTTGCCTATTTTTCCTTGGCACTTGACGAAAGTAATGATGTTCGTGATTCTGCACAACTTCTAATTTTTATTCGTGGGATGAATGACTATTTCCAAGTCACAGAAGAGCTTGCTGCACAGCAAAGCATCAAAGGAACAACTACAGGAGAGGATATTTATGAAAAGGTTTGCCAAACTGTGAATAGTTTGGAGCTGGACTGGGCAAAAGTAGCCAGTGTGACAACTGATGGTGCTCCTAGCATGGTGGGGTCTAAGAAAGGAGTAATTGCTTGCATTAACCAAGAGATGGACAAACATAACCATTCTCATCCAATAGCCATACACTGCCTCATCCACCAACAAGTGCTGTGTAGTAAATCACTGAAGTGGGACTCTGTTATGAAAATTGTGGTATTTTGTGTTAACTTCATTAGAGCTAACACACTACACCACAGACAATTTCAAGAATTACTGTCTGAGCTAAATGTTGCCTATGAAGATGTTCTGTGCCACACACGAGTCCATTGGCTGAGTCAAGGGAGTGTTCTGAAACATTTCTATGACTTATTTCCACAGATTACAGCTTTTCTGCTTTCAAAAAACAAAGAAGTACCAGAGCTCAATAATGCAGAATGGAAATGGTATCTTGCCTTTCTGACAGATGTAACAGAGCTACTCAACAGTTTCAATGTGCAACTTCAAGGAAAGGGGAAGCTCATCTGTGATATGCAATCACATGTGAAAGCATTTGAAGTAAAATTAGGCCTCCTCATCAAACAAGTGAA
>CAUYPK010054489.1:0-16775 GCA_963574355.1 Loris lydekkerianus | reverse complement strand
AGCTGGAGCATATTCTTCTTAGTAAAGTATCTGAAGAATGGAAGAAAAAGTATCCAATGTACTCAGCCCTACTATGAAACTAATTTATGGCTTTCACATGAAAGCTATAACCCAGTTACAACCTAAGAATAGGGGGAAGGGTGAAAGAGAGGGGAGGGAGCAGGAAGGTGGGCAGAGAGAGGGGTATTGGTGGGATTACACCTGCGGTGCATCTTACAAGGGTATATGTGAAACTTAGTAAATGTGGAATGTAAATGTCTTAGCACAATAACTAAGAAAATGCCAGGAAGGCTATGTTAACCAGTGTGATGAACATGTGTCAAACAGTCTATGAAACCAGTATATGGTGCCCCATGGTCACATTAATGTACACAGCTATGATTTAATACAAAAAAAAAAAAGAAAAAAAAGAAAGTGAGCCCTTGGGGCCAAAAAGGCTGGGGACCTCCTTACTACACCATGCACAATACCTGTCTTGTCTAGCAATTTGTATATGACAGGAAAGTCCCAGGACCTAGATAAGTTAAGCTATGAAAATAATTATTAGAGGTATAGAAGCAGATGTCTGCGGACATTTACTGGAAAGGGTCAGAGAATAAATGTTTACTTTGTAGACCAGATGGTCTCTGTTGAGTTGCAACTACTCAACACTGCTATTGCAGCATTAAAACAACCATACAACAGACGGGTAGATGGCATATAAACTAATGAATGAGTCTATATGCCAATAAAACTTTATTTACAAAATCAGGTGAGGGGCTTGATTTGGCCTTTAGGCTACAATGTTCTGAGTCCTGATGTAGGAGATAAGGGAGAGAAAGGTAATAACTATCTCTAATTCATCTGTCTTCTTAAAGTAGCTTTCATTTTTTATATCTAATAAAAAGCCTATAACTAATACATTTTCCAGTTTTGGTTAGGTGTATAAACTTTGCAGTTATAAAGATCAAATCCACTTTTTCTACTTTTTATGCCCTCCACTTTGAGGAATTAATCAAAAAATGTTAAATAATGCACTTTTATAATATGGTGGCCAGTGCTAAGTGCCTAATAAATGGAACTTTATTTTCATTTTGTTCTTTCCCATAGAATATTGTATTTTCTTTTTTTTTTTTTGACAGAGTCTCCTGCTGCCCAGGCTGGAATGCAGTGGCATGACCGTAGCTCACTGTAAGCTTCAACTCCTGGGCTCAAGTTATCATCCTGCCTGAACTTGTTGAGTAGTTGGGACTACAGGCACATGCCACCACACCTGGATATTTATTTTTTTTACATTTTGCAGAGATGGGGTCTTACTATATTATCCAGGTTGGTCATGGACTCCTGGCCTCAAGCGATGCTCCTGACTCAGCCTCCCAACAATCCCAAATTGTTGTGATTACAGGCAGGAACAACCACACCCAGCTTTGGAATACTGTTTTATAATTACTTCTCTGGCTTATCACTATTTTCATTCAGTTTCTGATTAAATTATGAGATTGATAATTAAGCTTTGCAGAATAAATATGGCTGCAAAAGGGAAGGACTGTTTTCTCACATCAAGTTGATCCAAGATCAAAACACGTGCTTTGTGATCTCCTAGTTTTTCCCTTCTTCTTGCTCAGCAGAGAGAGAGAGGTATAAATATTGATAAAAGAGATCCTTATCTAGAAATGGAATTGATGTTGTGAAGGAATTAAACTGGAACTAGACATATAAATGGATTCTATTTTCTATAACAAAGAATTGCTATAGGGGAAAAATGAAAATGACCTGAGAAGGCTTTTTAACTGGGGCCACTCCTGTGAGCACCACTTGCTTCAATTACTCCCTGAATGCTTGAGTGAGTTCCTAACTCCACTGGGTATAAGTCAAAACAAGTTTCACTTGTTTCATTTACCTTCTAATATAGGATGGAGGCAAGTGCTGGATTGGTGACTCTGTTTAAAACAGAGCTGTCTCTCCCTATTTCTCAGGCAGGAAAAAAAAAAATGGGGCAAAAATTGTTCTTGTCTCTAAGGAACCTGTTGGAGTTGGCCCTTGTTCCAGAGAAGAATCTGGAATGTCCAGTGCTGCTGATACAAATTCACTAAGGAAGTATACTCCTCAGAGGCAAGTCATCTGTCATTATTCACTGGCTGGGCTTTCCCTTCCCAGATGACTGCATAACGTCCAAGTTGGACAAACAGCTCTGCGTCAGCCCAGGGGAAGCAAATGGCACCCCTTCGGTAGGTTAAATGGATTGGGCCATCCAAAAGAATCCATTTTAAGGAACCATTTGGCTTATTAAAAAGCCTCATATCACAGAAAATTGAAATACTATAGCAAGGGAACCATACCTGCTTTTTAGTTATTTTTCCAGAGGAAGAGCTATTTGTTGCCAGAAAAAGTTCCGCTTGATGACATTGTGGGGACACTGGGCTTTGAAAGCACAGGAGTGGGAGTATCTTTTGGTTTGCAAATAAAATCCCAATTTCTCATCATGGCTATAAACACCTCAGTCTCAAGCCGTTTTTTCCCTTGTGCGTACTCTCTGGACACACTGGCTTCCTTTTTTTCCCTCAGTTCTATCAAGTGTGTGCCATTCCTGAGGCTTTGCATTTGCTGTTCTCTTGCCTGGAACATATCTTTTCCAACATTTCATGGGGCTAGTTATTTGTGATCATTGATTCAGCTCAAATGTTGCCTCCCTTGAGAGTTCTTTGCTGACAACTCCCTCTCAAGGGGCACCACATCACTCTGTGGTACATTATCCTAAATTTTTATCTTTAACCTTTGTGCAGTATCTAGTACTTAACTTATTTGTTTACGTGTTTATGTTTGATTTTTCCCTTCTAAAATATAATTTTCATGAGAGCACTGTCCTTTTATGTCTGTGCTCTTAACTTTTGGAATATTGTTTGATCCAAGGTGGTGCTTAGTTAGTATTTGCTGAAAAAACATGGATTAAAGAATGAGTCAGGTTATCTGGATAATGTTCAAAACTAGTCCTATAAAATTTTAAAATTTTCGTATTCTTTCTGACCCTCAGTTTTCCCAACATGAAGGGATTGGAATATTAAAGAACTGATATACTATTTTATGATTATATGGTGATGTTTCTTTTCACTACTCTAGATTTTGCTAGCCATTAAAAAAATGTCTTAATGCTGGGACCAAGAGTAGGAACTCTGCATCTTCCTTTGTGCTATGTCCTCATAAAGCCAAAGTAACTAATTAATCCCATCAATTAATTTTGCGATACTTTTTGTATCGCAAAAAGTCTGTTTATTTTCAGGCAGGGTAAACACAATTCATAGGACTAAACTAGGATTAAACTAGAATAGCTGACCCTCAAAATACTGGGATACAAGATGCAAATATTAGTTTTCTCAATTGTCAGCAGATTATTTTCCATTTAGAAGTAGCCTTAGTGGTGATAGTAAAATATGACATGCTCATAAATGTTACATCAATAACATTTAAGAAATGACCAGCTCTGACTTTAGTTTTTGCTTTTTGTAAGTGATAGAAAATCTCTTCTAACGTACCTCCCCCCACACTGCATCAGCTCTATCATTTATCTTGAAGATCACACTTTTATCAGCAGGATGTTGAATTTCTCTTTCTATTAATACAAGACTTAGTTGTTTTGCCCAATTGCTCATTTCTGCAGAGCGATCACATGATCACATGCTGTGTAGTAATGGTTGATAGTCTTTCCATTCATTCACACTCTCTATTCCATATACACAGCAGTGTGTATAATTTTAAATACCAAAGAAAGCATTTCACCATATATTTCATTGTTGCTCACCATTATTTATTAAGTGCCTACTATGTCCAGCACTGCAAGAAATGTAGACAGGAAAGTAGAAAATATGGATCCTGCCCTGCTTTATTCTATATATTATATATAATAAACATTAATTAAACACTTTGTATCTACTAGGCATTGGCTGGACACTGTTCCTTTTATTATGTCATTTATTCCTTGAAACCATCACTTTTTAAAAGGCATTATTGTCCACATGTGGTAGATGAGAAAACTGTGACCTTTAGGTTTTGCATTTTTCCCAAGATCAAATTACGTCAAAGCTAGAACTTAAAATTAATTTTCTGATTATGACTAGTGCCTATTTTACTAGACTACAGAAAGATAAATGATATACAGCATTTGTGAAATGACTAAAGAAAAAGACAAGCTACTCTAAATAAAGTAGGGGAAGACATGTGTACTTCAATATCCCCACTTTGGAGAGGTGAGTGTTATCAGTCAGGGTTCTCCAGGGAAGAAGAACCACAGGAGATCAAGTATGTCTGTCTCTCTGTCTGTCTATCTATCTATCTATCTATCTATCTATCTATCTATCTATCTATCTATCTCTATCTATCTATCTATCATCTATCAATCAATCATCTATCTAGAAGGAGAGAGAGAAGAGAGATGCATTTATTATGAAGAATTGGCTTACACAATTATGCAGGCTGAGAAGTCCCAAGGTCAGGTAAGCTGATGACCTGGCAGAGTCAATGGTGTAGTTTGAGTCTGAATGGTGGGAGACTTGAGGCCCAGAACGAGACAGTGTTTCAGTTTGAACTCAAAGCCAGGAAAGAGCTGATGCCCCAGTTCAAGGCTATCAGGCAGGAGGAGTTCTCTCTTAGTAATGGGAGGATCAGCCCTTTTGTTTTATTCAGGGCCTCAGTGAATGGATAAAGCCTATTCACATTGGGGAATATGTTATGCTTTAATTAGTCCAGGAATTCAAATATTCA
Organism: Loris lydekkerianus; assembly: GCA_963574355.1. NCBI lineage: Eukaryota > Metazoa > Chordata > Mammalia > Primates > Lorisidae > Loris > Loris lydekkerianus. Next base: position 12,041 of record CAUYPK010054489.1, on the reverse strand, counting down.
AGTAGTAATTTCATCCAGAACCATCCTCACAAACCCACCTAGAATAATGCTTGATTAAATGTCTGGGCACCTTCCGGCCCAATCAAGTCAACACATAAAATCACAGTTGATGCATAAAATGACCTACTTTCTCAACATGTACTAATCACAGTCGCCCATAGTTGCTTCTGTATGAAAATCCATACATCAAGATTAAAACAACAACAAGGCAGATGTTTGCTTTTGTTTTATAGTGGCCAACATCCATTCTCCTTTTATACCAATTCCTGATAGTCTTATGGAATTACCTCACTTCAATTGCCTATTCTTTGGGGAACTGCAAATCAAGGTTCTCAGTTTTTCTCTAGCCGAATAGCAGACATGTGACCCAAACTAATTTCAACACTATCTCTGGGAATCTTCAGCAGAGTGATACAAAGAGAGAAAAATGATTGGGTGCAACTCCTTCGTCAGTAGAGACTCTTTAAGTACTTCCTGCTGCTTAGACACCTGGGACTCCCAGGTTTTAAGCCTGGCTCCTTACCCTCTATTAAGAGTCTTCTGATACATTTCCTCTTTTTGGCTGAAGTTAGATACATTTGTTTCTTTTGTTTGTAATGAAAGTACCTTATCAGATACAAAAGCATTCTATGATTCCCCATCCTTTTGTGTTTAGTCTCAGTGGGTATGAACATCAACTGTTTTAGATTTGCTACTGGGATGAATTTCCCAGAAGATTATGCATTCTTGTGAAGACTGGACTGCCACTGAGAATTTTGTAGCAAAGCTCTTTTTTGAAGTGCTTTCATTTTTACATTGTCAAATTTGGTTTCCTTTGGCTCATATGGTCACTACATCCTGAGACCAGGACTAAAGCTATTATTTTTGCTTAATCTTAAAATCTTATTATAGTACTTACTTTTCAAGTGGGATTCCTGGGGGTTATCCAACCTTGTATATTGTCTGCTTTAACAAGGATTTAAATGGCTGATTTTGAGGCACTTTACCTACCACCTCAGTAGACTTTCAGTACAGTAAGAACTCATTACCAAACCTCTCCTTCCCCAAGGAAGAAGCAAAAGCCACAAGAAATCAAGTGACTAGATGGGACTTAACAGTATGGAAGAAGATCCAGGAACTCAACTCAAAGTTTTATTTTTCATTGACTTTAACAAACTGGCTGTGTAATGTTTTTCTCTTCCCTTCTCTCTTTCTCACTGACTGGAACAGCTGCTAGAATGCCTTGGTGTGTCTCCCAGCCAGACTCTAGCACTGGTGAATTCTACGATGTATTCTACAACTGTATCCAGACAGGAACACGGGCCAGGAACCAGCAGCAGCATCTGTTTTAGAAAACCATGGCACTCCTGCCATTTTCCCAATTGTTCTGCCTTGTGTTGGCTGATGAAAACGTTCCCCTTTGATGGTTTCATTTGGCTCCTTCAGAGTATTTCAAATCCTCAAATTGCCATCTGGGTTCTCTCCTGTTGCTATCAAGTGGATCTCACTGTTGCTGCTTTTTTGTATTCAGCATATTATTCTTCAGTCTTCTTGATCTCTCTGGCTAGTATTTCAGCTGTGTTGAGACTCCGTGTGCATTCTAATCCCTACTTTTCTTTTCTGCATATAGAGTGTATCATGGATAAATCTTTAGCTCTTATACTCATGTCAGCAGACATTTAATGCTGCCTTTTATAACCTAAACCCACTTTGTTATTCCTCTCACATTTCTTGCCTCAGTGGTTGTTGTTAAGTTCCCTGCTGTATTACAACAGCCTGTTCAGACACTTAATCCGCATATCCACTGGGACGTCACATATTTCTAAGGTCAGAATTTTCCCTTCTGTGAAATTGTGCAGTTTTATTCCTTAAGGTATATCATGTGCTTAGGGTAAAAGCTTTAAAAAATAATTCAAGGAACTTGCCTTCCTTAGTTGAGAATATTCACTTGAAAGTATTCACAGGTCTACAGGGACAGTTGCACAGAATTTTCTGTACCATCCAGAAAATGAATGAAGAAGGTGTTTAGAGGTCTATGCATCTTCATTGCATCTTTCCTACTCTCACTCATAATCTAATAGTATCTGGAAACATATTTATGTTTTTAGAGTATATGTTTATGTTTTCATTTTGGGGAACTATATTTAGCATTTCAAATCAAGCATAGGAAGCATTTTTTATATGAGAGTTTTCAACATCATGGTTTAATTCAGCATAATTTTCCTCTTTATACTCATGAGGTGAAGTATGAGTATTTTCTTTACAACCTCACATTTCCATCCCCATAATGAAGGTGGGAGAACATCATTTGCTTGCAAGTGGCCATGGAAGGTCAACAGCTGTCTACTTTTTTGTCAGCCTTCATCTCTAGATACTAATAATCTTAACTCCTTTTCAACACTAACTCTTTTTTCTCTGGTCCTGTCAATGTAGTCAACCCCTCCTTTGATTGCTTTTTTTTGAGATAGAGTATTGCTCTGTCCTCTGGACTGGAGTGCAGTGGTGTCATCAAGCTCACTGTAACCTCAATCTCCTGTGCTCAGCCCTGATTGATTTTTTTGCTCTCCCCCTATTATTCAACAGATAGAGCTCAGCTTCTCTATATCTATAAATGTGCTCAGGATTCTTCTTATCAGAAAAACCACTTTTTCAGTTGTACTAAAACCTCTGGTTTCATTTTACATTCACCACCCAAACTTTGGATGAAGAATCTAAACTTTCAAGTTCTGTTTTATCACATTCTGTTCACCCCTGAATAGTTTATAGTAGACTTTAGTTCTCTTCACTCCACTGAGACTATTGGGAAGAGTGGCTACATCTGCCAGGAGGTGGGGTGATGTTTGAACTTGGGCTTAGTGTGGAGAAGGGCAGGGCATATCAGAGTGGGAGGGTCACAAACAGAGCCTGGAAGCAGTATTGAAAAGATACCTTTTGTGAGAATCAAGGGCAATGCTAGGTCTCTCAGTGTAAAAGAAAATTGACAGCAAGGCAAAATCCTGACTTCCTAAGTGAGGAAAAATGAACAGTGGCAGGACAGCCCCTACGCCTTCTCTAATACCATGATTTTTCCATGATTCAAGTGATGATTAAAATTGTCCTTTTTAGACTCCATGGATCTGTGTATAGGTTTAAACTTGGAAGGCTACCTTATCGGGGAACCATTGGTTTATCCAGAAACCCAGTCACTATCTACAAAACTCTGTGGGTTATCAGTCCTGATGCATACTCCCTCTTAACAGTTTTACTCTGCCTGATTTACATATGATTTCCCCTCTATCAGCAATATATAATCTGGGAGAATTTTTCCTGTCTTTTGGACCCTTATACATGGAGTCCAGCTTAATTTTGGGACCACAGAAATGGGATGTGTGTAACAAACATAATTTGAAGGATAACATTCAGAATGGCTGTGTTGAAAGTGGTTCTGCTGAAGTCAGGTGGTTTTTTAACAATCATTTATCTTTCTTTGGTGACTCTGAGCATCTCCAGTTGGAATTCTAGGTTCCCCACTTAAGCATAGAGGCTTCAGATAATAACCTTTCGAGTATTCACTTATATTGTCATGTATTGCTTTGCTCTTACTATGTAACATCTGTGTGAGGAGGGACCCTCCAATCAGATGACCAATTATCCTGGCTCATGGGAAAGAGTAGTTTAATGGCTAAGAACATGGACTCGTGCCAGATTGCCAAAGTCAAAACCCAGCCCTTCACCTTCTGGTTTATACATTTGTCAAGTTGCCTAACTCTTTGTGCCCCACTTTCTTCATTTGCAAAGCAAGAATAACCATGTGATTTTCTCATTGTATTGTTGTGGGAAGGTGAAGTGAATTAACACACACATAATGTTTAGAACAGCGTTGTGACCTAGTAATTTTAAGTTTTTTTTATTATCATGGTTGTGTGTCATAAGATATTAAGAGCATCTGATAGGCTTGAAAGTAACTTTCTAAGACATAGAGCAAAGTTGATAGTGGTAAACTACCAGTTGATCCCATTCTTCCTTGTGATACTCTCCACCCACCCCACAACATGTCATAAGATGTGGGTAATCACATCACTTTCTTTGAAGGGGGGTGGAATTAGAACATAATGAAATGATGCTGTGTTGGGAAAAAAAAGTTTCTTATAGTATATTTATCCTGAGAAAAATGTAGACCTTTGAGATCAGAATGAAGTGCCTCAAAATCTGTTTCCCCTATGTCCTATTGCCCCTCTCTCACATCATTCTAGGATAATAATTGTGGGTCAGTTATCCTAGGACCCAAAGGAATATAAATACCATGAAGCCCTGGTACTGATCATAGTGTATTCATAGGCTAAGTCAGGGACAAATCCTGAGCCCCTGGTGATGACAATATAGATATTTCTTGTGTGCCATGGAAATAACTAAAAAAAAAAAACAAAACCCAAAAAGGTGACTAGATAATTCTGGAGAAAAACTGGTGATGTCAGTTACATAGAGTTTTCAGTCTTTCTTTTCTCTTTCCCCTTCCATGAATAGATTTTTGTCTTCAGAACAAACTCTTGATTTAGATTTTCTTATACCTGGGCATTTAGTCTAATATTTCCTAACATTACATGTTTTATAAAATATTTTGGCACTTCTCTTTCCTTTTCTATTCTCTGTCCATAGCTTACTTATATCTTTCCTTTATGATGGGAAAATTTGGGAAGCTTTCAACACTCAATATTGCTCTAAATGGCAATGGGTAATGACGGCACTTGATGGGAGGTTTGGGGTTGTGCTTAGCTGAGCCTTTGAAGCACAGATGTTCCTCTAGGACCTTGCTGAAGCTGGCCAAACCTCTTCAATTTTATAGGAAGAGAGAGTCTCCTAGCATTTCTGGCTCTCATGCTTGCAGATGGAGCTGGAAACATGGCAGAGCCTCTCTGGTGGAATTTATGCATTTTGCTGTCTGACTTGTGCCTTGGATCTGTAGCCCTTGACACTTTAAAGCTAGCAGGAAGGCCAGGATGTCCTCCATGTGATGCTGTAATTGGGAAGGTGATTTCCTCTGTCCATTCCACTCTAACTTTAATTTTACTTTTTCCTCTTGGTTGTTACAGTTGTGCCAAGTATTGTCACTATAGCCCACATAATACCGAAGGAGCATTAAATGCTGTAGGTGTTCTTTATTTTGCTTCTCATGTCAAAAAGTTCATGCTGTTTAGCACTCCTAAGACACTGCTTTTCAAAATTGAAGACTGTGATCTGGTTTCACTGACATCTGGTCCAGGGAAGCAGGTTTAGTGAGAGGTATGAGTGAGTGGTATGACCATCTCTCAAATCTTGAACTGAATCAGATATTTCCTTGTAGGGAGAAAGATAGACTAAATCTAAGGTCATCTGAAATTGACAGTCTATACAATTCTCTGGCCCATTCTTAAGACGCATTATAAATTCTCCTTCTCCTGAAAAACATGACAATGTTTTTCAATATTTCCATGATAATTTTTGTGAAAATTATGATGATTTTTCATGAAATTATGTTTTTTCTATTTTGGTTTGTGTTCAGTGGAGGGAAGATGATATTGTACAATCAGAATTTGGAGGCCTTTGAGAACTAGATGTGAGCTAAGTATATTAAAAGTTTATGAGAAAATCTCCTAGGAAGAATTCCAAATAGTTTATGGAGATACTCTATCCTTGAGGAAGTGGAGCAGAACTTCCGTTCTTTATGTGAGAACTTTACAGAGTGACTTCCTTCCAAAGAACACAATATGGACAGACAGGCTGCACAGTGGAGGAAGCTGACAAACCTTACATAGCCAGAGGACTAAGGTCAACATCCACAGTCATAAATCATGTTGATAGCATGTACTATTGATATGGTCTGATGAAAATGACACTTTACCTCTGCGACTTCCTCCCCCAAGCCCATAACTCCAGTCTAATCATGCGATAAATTTCAATATAGAAGCATCCTACAAAACACTTGACCAGAACACCTCAAAACCACCAAAGTCTCCAAAAACAAGACAAATATGAGAAATTGTCACAGATGAGGAGTTTACACAGTCATTAGAATGAAATGTAGTGTAGAATTCTGGATGGGATTCTGGAACGGAAAATAGGAACATTGGGTAATGTCTAAGGAAATCTGAATAAACTATGGGCTTTTGTTTATTTACAAAATTTATACTATATTAGGTATTTCCTATGTCTCAACTGATTTACTTCTTGTAGTGAACTCATGCCTCCTTTAAGGGATAGAGTATATGGCTGGGAGCTAATATCCTATATCCATGCTTAGAGAGAGGTAAAGTGACTTTTCCAAAGTTATGTATTTTCTGAAAGACTGAGCTGGGATTTAAGCCTAAGACTATATGACAACAGAGAATTGTAGGATTTGCTATAGTTTCTGCAATGACTTATATGTTAATTTTCTATTGCTGGTAACAACTGTCCATAACTTCAGCAGCTTAAAACAACACATGTTCATTTTATCTTTGTTCTATATATCAGTCATTTGGGTACAATGTGGTTCAACTGGGTCCTTTGCTTCCAGTCTCTTAAAGCTCAGAGCAAGATCATTCAAGTTGCCTTTCAAATTCAGTTCCGTGTGGTCAGAGGACTGAGGTTCTCATTTTTTTTTTTTTTTTTGCTAGTTGTAGGCTAGGGAACTTTCTCAACTCCCAAAGACTTTCTGCATTCCTCATCACAAGCCTCCTCCATCATAAAACCAGCAAAGGCACATTGAATCTTTCTCATGTTCTAAATCTCCTGGACTTCTCTGGCCACACTTTCCTGTTCTCAGCAGGGAGTAAACACTGGTTTTTAAGAGCTCATATAATTATTTTGGGCTCACTAGATAACCTAGAATAACCTTCTCATTTTCAAGTCAGCTGATTGGTAATCTTACATCTCTAAAGTCCTTTACCATGGAGTGTAACATATTCACAGGATTTAGGCATTAGAAGACAGATGTCTTTGGGAATGTGGCATTCTTCCTCCCACATTTATTTTTATATAAAAGCTCCTGGATGTTTGATGCTGAAGATTACCACTGCTATTTACCATCTTCTGATTCTCCTGAGATACACCTTTACATTTATACTCAAGGACTGGCTTCAAGTAAATTCTAAGGTCATCAGTTACATTTGCTGCTACTGCATTTCAAAATGTATACTACCATTTCTTTCCCTACTATTCTGATATCACCATTTTTTTTTTTTTTTAGCTGTCATGATTGTTGAGTAAAGAAAAATAAATTAATCTTTTAAAGAATTAAAGTTAGTTTTATTTAGAAGTCTTACTGAGGACTATCGACCATGCCTATAGCCTAGGAGTAGCTCAAATATATGAGTATGTTTGTGTGTACATATATATGGAGGGTTTGTTTAAAGACTTTAGTGACTCAGGCAGAGACATGAAGGGCCATGTGCTTAATCGTGTGTTGTCTTTAAAATATCTCTCAGGAGAGCTGTATGTCTTCAAAGAGTCAGGAGTTCAAGTAGACATGAGAAAATATGGCTTTTTATGTCTGTTAAGTTGTCTCACAGATGATTATAGCTTTCCTTTTGGACTCAAGACTTCCTTTTCCTTTCCTGTGGTAGAAGTTAGAGACTGACAGAGCAATAACCAAGTCTAAAGCACTCTTTCCTCTGGGAAAGAGGTTTGATCTTAAAGAGAGAGAAGGAGTTTTCAAGGCGCATGGGTTTTGACAGTCAGACTGCTTGGGTCCATATCTGGAGCTGTCTCTGAGTAGTTGTGTGAGCTTAGCAAAACTGAATACTCTTACTTTGCTGAATTGCTTCATCTGTTGAGTGTTAATAATGGCCCGTATGTTTTACAGGGGTGAAAATGAGACCATTCCTACATGAGAGCAGTCAGCATAGTGTCTGGCAGCAAGAAAGTGCTTCTCTCTATTACCCCCTGGGCTCATACCATAACCAAATGTTAAGTATCTGTTCAGAGCACATCTTCTCAATGAATCTTCTCCTGAGCATTCTGTAAAAGAGGAAATGACCTGGAAAAAGTGGCAAAAATGTTTTCTGTCTCTTTAAAACTTCCCCCACTCTTTTTGAAAATTGAGGCCTACAGCCCTGTCTTGGGCAGTGGTGGTCAGGAAGGGTGAGGGATATATTTTGTTGTTTATGCTACAGGAAATGGTCCAGCTGAACTGTTGAGGTAGACATGAACCACCCAGAGCCTGGCCAGTGGAGGCCTGGATGGGCCTTCCAGGTGGGTGGAGGTCATGGCTTTGTCCTTAGCAGAGATGGAACAATTAGAATTTTTAGGATCTACCCACTGTAGTTGAATGATAATAGATCCTCCCTTTTTTTAAATCTCTGTGTTTTTGTTTATGTTTGGGAAAATTTGGTACTTTGGGACAACAGTCTACCATTTCCCTCCTTTGCCAGTGAAGTAATTAATAAACTTCTTCTCCACCTCTTGTCCCTGTTCTTATGATGCAGCTTCATGGACGAGTGTCAGGATTTCAGTAAAAATCCTACTTAATACCCCAAACTTCTCCCCACATGATCCAGTTGGCATTTCTGATCCATCTTGCTCTGTTTTCTTCATTCTATAGCCCTTATATAATATTCTGATTGTATTCCATGTATTTTGTTTAATATAGGTTATATTTTGGAGATGGAACAGGGGCTGAGATGGTGAGAAGGCGACTCTTCATGAAAATCTTGTTTTTTCCTTTCAGAGATTAAAAACAAACAGATGAAAAATCTTTAAGCTAAATACATCCTCAAGGCATCATAGTTGAAACTTCTACTGAGCTTTAATTTAAACATCAAATCGCCCCCACATAGTAAATAAATATCAGATAAGTATCTGGTGACTTGTAATGCCTTTTGTGTTTTCTACAGTTTAAACTCCTCCATTCCTGACTGTGGTTTCCACTAAGCACAGATTATACCCACATTATAAATGAGCAGTTCTGCTGATGTATTTGAATTACAATGCCAGCAAGTATTCATCTTGGTCTTAACCTGTCAGTTCAGGAGGTCCATTGGGAACCACAGGCCTACAAATTCCTCTTGGGGTGAAGCTTTACTTGGTGTTCTCTCTGAAGAATTATAGTCTCTCTTCTTCTACAATTCCTCTTACTGATAGTTAAACTTTCCTCTCTCCAAGTCTTCCATACCCTTATCTCTTTCTGTACTCTTATCCTAATAAAGAAACAGCATCTGGCACCCTTTTTGTTCTACTCTTGTGTATTTTAGAAACCAGCATCCCTTCCACCTGACTATCATAACCGAAACTGAATTTTCTTCTCCTAATTCTTCAATCCTGGGAGAACCTTCCCTAGGGTTAAATCTTATTTAATCTGTACACATTGTTAAGTGTCTAATGAAGAATAATTTAAATTTTATATTTCCTTCACATGGAGAATTAATAACAATTAAATATCTCATAAATTCTTTTTCTTACAATCCCTTGGTGTTCCCCAGAACATATCTCTTACAACATCCGACTCAGCCTTCTTTGTACTTCTCAAGTGACAATTGATTTATAAAGGCTTTGCCAAACTTTCTGACATGCTGCAGTCTCTGCTTTTAGTTTAATCTTTTCATCCATAATTTTGCCCATTTTTTTTAACATTCTTGCTAGCCATGACATCTCTAGTGTTTTAAAATGTAGGTTTGATTATAATTTAGGTACGATGAAGCCAACAGATCAGGAGATGACAGCTGTTGAAAAGATGATTTTTGGACCTGTGCCCTGTGCCTGCTGGGCCTCCACATGCCCTGACCAGGAACTCCACGAGCTGCGCAACCCTGTGTCCTCTCTTCTTTACCCTCCCTGCCTCCACACTGGTCCCCTCATCTGATCAGGGACTCTGGTAGCTGAGTGCCCTCTGGAGCCCTCCCCGCCTCTGTGTGGAGCCCTTCTCCTGGCCAGAGACTGCTGGAGCCTTGGGTCCTCTGTGCCAAAGTCACTGGGCACCTGGCACTCCCAGAACCATGTGCACCCCCCCCCCCCCACTCTGTTGCTGGATCTGGGTGTGTCACACTCTGGAGCTGCTCCTACAACCAGAACTCCCTGGCTGGGGCAGCCCCAGAGGACCTACACAGGGTCACTCCCCACAAAGATCCAGCAACAATGGAGTGATGCCACTGGGGTCTAATCTTGGAGAGACACCTCCCCAACTCTAAGGACAGCCAGAGGCAACTGTGAAAAACAACCATGAGGTGAAATCAATGAAAAAACTCTGGCAATATGAATAATCCAAGGAACAATGGGGCAGACATAGCACAAGATCTCATGCACAAAAATAAAATAGCTGAGATGTCAGAAATTGAATTCAGAATCCGGATAGCAAATTCCAAGCAGCAACCTAAAAGATGTCTCAAGAATTCAACAAATTCAAACACCAAATGACCAAAGATTTTGACATATTGAGACAAGAAGGTGCAGCCCTCAAAGATCTGAGAAAAACAGTAGAATCCCTCAGTAACAGAATGGAGCAAGCAGAAGAAAGGATGTCTGACATTGAAGACAAAGCTTTCGAGCACTCCCAAACTCTCAAAGAGGAAGAGGAAGAGAAATGGAGGGCAAAACAGACCACTCTCTCAGAGAGCTCTGGGATAATTTAAAGAAAACCAATATTCGTCTTATAGGGAACCCTGAAAGTGATAAAGTGGCTTCATAAGGCAAAGAGTCTCTTCTCCATGAGATTATGAAAGAGAACTTTCCAGACATGCCAAGAAATTCTGAAATTCAGGTAGCAGACAATTTCAGAACTCCAGAAGACTCAACTGGAATAAGATATCCCCCAGACACATCATACTCAATTTCACTAAAGTTAATATGAAGAAGAAAATTCTGAAATCAGCCAGATGAAAGAAAACCATTACCTATAAGGGGAAGAATATTAGAATAACTGCAGCTCTCTCTTCTGAAACCTTTCAAGCAAGAAGAGGATGGTCATCGACTTTTAATCTCCCAAAACAAAATAACTTTCAACCCAGGATCCTGTACCCAGCTAAACTGAGTTTCATTTATGATGGAGAAATTAAATACTTTAATGACATTCACATGATGAAGAAATTTGCCATAACTAAACCAGCTCTCAGGGATGTTCTCAGACCTATCCTCCATAAAGACAATGTAATCCTCCACCACAAAAGTAAACCCGCCCAGAAAATTTTGATCAAATTTCAATTTCCACAGTTGAAAAAGGATTAAAAATGTCCACTGGACTCTTGAAAGGCTTATCAATATTCTCAATTAATGTGAATGGTTTAAATTGTCCTCTAAAGAGGCACAGGTTGGATTACTGGATACAAAAACTCAAGTCAGATATCTTCTGCATACAAGAATCTCATCTTACATTAAAAGATAAATATAGACTCAAGGTGAAGGGATGGTCATCTATACTCCAGGGAAATGAAAAGGAGAAAAAAGCAGGTGTTGTAATCCTATTCGCAGATGCAATAGGCTTTAAACCAACCAAAACAAGGAGGGATAGGATGGACACTTCATATTTGTTAAAGGTAATACTCAATATGATGAAATTTCAATTATTAATATCTATGTACCCACCCAGAATGCACATCAATTTACAAGAGAAACTCTAACAGACTACTGTTCCATAGTAGTTGGAGATTTTAACACCCCTTTAGCAGTGCTGGATAGATCCTCTAAAAAGAAGTTAAGCAAAGAAATTTTAGATTTAAACTTAACCATTCAACATCTGGACTTAACAGACATCTACAGAACATTTCATCCCAACAAAACTGCATACACATTCTTCTCATCAGCCCACTAAACATACTCCAAAATTGACCACATCCTAGGTCACAAATCTAACCTCAGCAAAATTTAAAAAATAGAAATTATTCCTTGCATCTTATAAGACGATCATGGAATAAAAGTTGAACTCAATAACAACAGGAAACTGCATACCCATACAAAAACATGGAAGCTAAATAACCTTATGCTGAAGGATAGATGGGTTATAGATGAGATTAAGAAGGAAATCACCAAATTTTTGGAACAAAACAACAATAAAGACATGAATTATCAGAACCTCTGGGATACTGAAAAGGCAGTCCTAAGAGGGAAATTTATAGCACTGCAAGCCTTCCTCAAGAAAA
>CAUYPK010054488.1:0-103828 GCA_963574355.1 Loris lydekkerianus | reverse complement strand
ATTTCTTTTCTTCTCTTTTCTAGATCTTCTTGGAGTGTTTTGATCTTGTTTTGCACGATCTCAGATCTGTTGGCATAAAAGTAGCACTTCTCCTGTAAAAATAAACAGATGCCTCCCTTTTTGGCAGTTAATAGGACTAATATTTCCATATTTCTAAATAACATGCGAATACTAGTATTTCTTGATTTTTATTGACTTTCTACTATGGAAGAAAAAGGCTTTTACCCTGTCCTCTCTTAACTGTCCAAATTGTTATATCACAATTTTCTGGTCAATCTGGTCTACATCACTGTGATTATGTAGTATGATATGATGACATTTCATTTATTCTTAACTTCTAGTTTTATTTGGAGTTAATTGCCTCACCTTTACATTTGTAGTTTTCCATATTGCCATCACTAATTGACCTCAAACTCCACTAGAAGCATAAATTTCCCCTCAATTTATCAGGTAATCCTCAGTTTCATTATTTTCTCCTCTATAACTTTTCCCTCCGTTTGATTCTTCCTTTCCTTCCCAGTTTGGGCTGGTTTCCCTTTATGGAACGTCCTGGGATTTCCCTTCAGCATCACTCTGAATATTAACTTGCTTTTATGTTGAATCTTCAATTTCCTGGATTCTAGTTTAGCCTCCATGTTGGCTTATTCTCTCATTTTGGTGAGACACGTCATCTAGAACTCCACTTGTCCAAGTATGGTCCATGCATCAGCAGCATTGGGACTGCCCAAGAGCTTCCTAGAAATGCTGGATCTCAGGCCCCACTCCAGACCTACTGAGTTAGACTCTGCAATGTAACATGTTCCTCTCCATGACCCATGGCAATTTAAAGTTTAGAAACCACTATTTTGATTACTCATAGAAAGGTTAAAAAAAAAAAAAATGAGGTCTTGCCTCAGGCCTGTAGCTCAAGCGGCTAAGGCGCAGGCCACTTACACCAGAGCCAGCAGGTTCGAATCCATCCCGGGCCTGCCAAACAGCAATGACAACTACAACCAAAAAATGGCTGGGTGTTGTGGCAGGCGCCTGTAGTCCCAGCTACTTGGGAGGCTGAAGCAAGAGAATCACTTAAGCCCAGGAGTTGGAGGTGCCCTGGCATCACAGGGTGACAGCTTGAGGCTCTGTCTCAAAAAAAAAAAAAAAAAGAGAGAGATCTTGCATTTCTATATATACCTACCTCCAACTCTCACTTTCTACTAACAAAATTTGACTGGGAAAAAACTTCTAAGTTGGAAATAATTTTCTATCAACATTTTCAAGACATTTTCCCCTTGTCTTCTAATGTCCAATGCTACTTTTAGTTAATTCCATTATGATTTTCAGTTTTTTGTGTGTGATCTTTTTTCTTACATGCACTTTTATTTCCAGGTTTCTGAAATTTCATGAGAAGTATGTTTTAGGGAGAGTCTTTTTTGTTGTTTTGCTGAGTGTTTGTGTATTCAGTGAACCCTTTAACTCTGGAGACTCTTCTGGTCTGTAATATTTTCTTGAATTATTTCTTTAATGGACTTCTCTGGTTTTCTCTGTTATCCATTCCTGGAACTCCCAACAGGTAGATACTGGACTTCTGGCATGTTCCTCTAAGTTCTCTTACCTTCAATCTTCTATTTCCATTTCTTTATAATCTTGGTTTGCCTTTTTAGGAAGGTTTTTTCCCCCAACTTTATCATCTAATTCTTTCATTAATTTTATTTATTTCTGCCATCATTTTTAATCTACAGGGATTCTTTCTGTTCTCTGAATATTCCACTTCGCAGCATCCTTACCCTTTTTGTTGCATAGATGCATTATTTTTCTTATGTCAGTAAAGGTGTTAATTACAGTTTTGCACAAAGTTTTCTTATGCCTCCTGCATTGTGTCTTTATTTGGTTTATAGTTTTAGTCTTCAGTCATGTTAGAGGAGTTTGTTGGTTTTTTTGTTTGTTTGTTTGTTTTTTTGAGACAGAGTCTCACTATGTCGCCCTGGGTAGAGTACTGTGGTATCACAGCTCACAGCAACCTCAAACTCTTGGGCTTAAGCGATTCTCTTGCCTCAGCCTCCCAAGTAGCTGGGACTACAGGCACCCACCACAATGCCTGGCTATTTTATTTGCTGTGGTCGTCATTGTTGTTTTAGGTGGCTCGGGCCAGGTTTAAACACACCAGCCTGGGTGTATGTGGCCAACACCCTACCCACTGAGCCATGGGTGCTACCAGAGGAGTTTTTCAAATGTTTGGAGATTCCTGCTTGTTTGCTTGGATTTGAGGGTGAGGCCTTAAAATAACCCCTGAGAGTTGCATGCACCGTCTTGCAGGCTGATCAGACAGGCATCTGAAAGTCTGTAGTACAACAATTAGCAATTATCAGTATTAGTAGTTTTTGTTTGTTTTTGTCTTTCTACTTGTGTTGGTTAGTTATCCTGGAAGGGTTTCCCCTGTTCTTTTGCTTGTTGGCAGTGGTGGAAAGGTGGAGGTGTAAGGCTGGTTGCCAGCATTCTCAGTGGCAAAAGAAGTCTGGGGGTGACAGGTCACATTTCAGCACGTGAACTCTCACAGGCATCTTCATTCTTTCCAAAGAGTAAATCCTTAATTTTCTGCAGGGTTGGGCAGTGATCTGTGGAACTATTATCTTTCTGCCAACTTCCAAGTAATTGTATTTTCAGATTCATCTGTATCTTTACCTTTAGAAGTACCTGAGCTTTTCTGGAGTTAAACCATCAAACAGTTTGCTTATGTTCTCTACCCCCCCCCATGCCTAACTGCAGACTCCTGGTATTTTAAAACAAATTTTTACTGAGTATGACATATACGGTAAAGCACAAAGTCATAGATGGTTACTCAGACATACATGCTTGTGAGTAACTATCACCTCAATCAAGATATAAAAACATTTTCAGGCTGGGCACAGTGGCTTGTAATCCTAGCACTCTGGGAAGCCGAGGTAAGAGGGTCCTTTGAGCTTAAGATTTCCAGACCAGCCTGAGCAAGAGCAAAATCCCATCTCTACTAAAAATAGAAAAACTTAGCTGAGTGTTGTGATGGGCAACTGTGGTCCCACCTAGGTGGGAGATTGAAGGAGGATAGCTTGAACCCAAAGAGTTTGAGATTGCTGTGAGTTAGGCTGACACCATGGCACTCTAGCCTGGGCAAGAGAGTGAGATTTTGTCTCAAACAAAACAAAACAAAAAAAATTATTTTTATGTACATAGATTCCTCTTTCCAGAAAATACCCTCCACCAAAGGCAACCACAGTTTTAATTTCTGTTATCTATTCTATTAATTAATGGATTTTTGGTCTGTTCTAGAACTTATAGCACACAGAAGCAGACAGTATATATTCTTCCACATATGACATTTTTCACACCACATTACGTTTGCCCAGGTATTTTGTTGTTAGTTGCTGGCTTTGGTTTCTGATGCACTGTCTTTTCTTGTCCTCCCCTTAACTCTCCAACCTCCCCCTGTCTTCAGTGCTCACTGCCTCCTCTGCTCAGCTTCCTGATGGCAGCGGGTGTCTGGCATGGCTCCAGCTGGTGGGTGTGCACCGTTTCCTTGATAATTATCTATACTTGGTTCTTTGAACTGAGGCCAGGTGTACAACTGCCACCCCATGCAAACATTTTATTATTTCTGGCAGCTAGACAATTGTGTGTGTGTGTGAGAGAGAGAGAGAGAGAGAGAGAGAGCGAGCTCCAGCCTGGTCTGAATTCCTGGCAGAATTCAGATGTGAAAGCATCTGCTTTCACAGATGCATCTTCTGATCTGAGCAAGTCTGTTTCTCTATCCCTGTTTCTCATTCCCCCCAGCCTCTTGTATCCACCAAATATTGAGAGCTTCTCCAGGGTCAGCAGATTTCCGGTCAGTGAGAAGGGGTCTTATTCTGACCTGGCAATCCCCTCCTGCCCCCTTATAAAGCCCAGTGCAAAATGGAGGGCGGAGGGCATAGGCCAGGCAGCAGCCTGACTGCAGGTGGCTCTGTACAGAATGAGAGTAATAACATTTGATATTTTTGAAAAGTACGATCTTGAAGAAATTAAGTGTGTCAAAGGTGTTATCTTGGAGTCAAGAACTAATAGTTCTACCTGCTGGAAATTTTATATGAGCCAAGGAGTTGGTAAAGAGCTAGCTTGAAACTAACCTCAAATTTTCAAACGTCTAACTTTTCTCTGGGTCCTTCATCTTCAAATAAGGCCAACTCTTATTTAATAACTTTGAAGACATCTTCTTCTTCTTCTTTTTTTTGTTTTTTTGAGACAGAGCCTCAAGTTGTCACCCTGGGTAGAGTGCCATGGCATTAGAGCTCACAGCAACCTCCAACTCTGGGCTCAAGCAATTCTCCTGCCTCCACCTCCCAAGTAGTTGGGACTACAGGCGCCTGCCACAACTGCCCGGCTATTTTTTGGTTGCAGTCGTCATTGTTATTTGGCGGGCCCGGGCTGGACTGAACCCACCAGCTCAGGTGTATGTGCCTGGTGCCTTAGCCACTTGAGCCATAGGCGCCAAGCCAGGACATCTTCTTAATAAAATGTATTTAATAGCTTTTTGTAGTGATATCTTTGTAGTCTCTTTGGTTGTCTGTTTGTAAGAAAGCAGTTTTTTTTTTGTTTTTTTGTTTATTTTGAGACAGAGTTTTACTTTGTCATCCTTGGTAGAGTGCCATGGCATCATACCTCACAGCAACCTCAGGCTCTTGGGCTCAAGTGATCCTCTTGCCTCAGTCCCCTGAGTAGCTGGGACTACAGGCACCTGCCACAATGCCCAGCTATTTTTCGAGATTGGGTCAGTCTGGTCTCGAACTCCTGAGCTCAGGCAATCTACCCACATCAGCCTCTCAGAGTGCTAGTATTATAGGCATGAGCCACTGTGTCCAGTTCTACTTCTTTTTCTTAAACAATTTGTGTCATCTTATTTCATAGTCCCCAGATCTTTGGAGAGTTGTGTGAGGAGGATGTTACCATGGGCTGGGAGAAATTAAAATCTGCCACTAAACATAAACTTAGGTTTAGTTTTGGGTTAACTCAGCGTTTTTTAGGACATGCTCATTGCAGAGCTCTCTTCCAATCCCTGTAGCCCAGGTGCGCAGCTAAGCATGAGGGATTTTCAGTGGCCTTGCTGGGGGAGGTTTTTGTCTAGGATCTACATGTATTAGGGGTGTTCTAAGGCCTCCCTGGCCTGGCCTGGCCCTTGACCTCCTGCTTGTCCCCAGAGCTGAAACCACAGCTGGTGAGACTGCTGTTCTCCTATGCTGGCCAGGTCAGGGCCAGGCCCTGGCTCAGGCTACCACACCTCACCCTTGCCCACGGCAGCCTCAGGCAGACCTCTGGCTCTTGGCATACCTACCTCCATGCCCCTTATGGGAGCTCAGGAAAATTTCTTAGTCCTTCCATGCCACAAACGGACCTAGGAAGGTTAGGTCTAACATTTCTAACAACCACCATGGGTATCACTATGTTGGACCTGGTGCTTCTGTCTAGGAACATGACTTTTCCCAGGATACACCTATGGGGAAAGGGTTAAGCCCACAGTTATGGGATTTCACGCATACTTTCATTTGTGCATAATACCACCTTGGGGTTTGGGGCTGAGGTTGGGAGACACCTGAGTTCCTGATCCACCATCCTTTTCCTTCTCCCGCCTGGAAGTACAGGGGCTTTCTCCTTTCATCTCCTATAGGTGGGCACTTCCCCTAAATCTCTTCGCAGGACTCACATTTCAGAACTTTGCTTACAAACTATAAAGGAAACTTTTGGAATTTAGAAAACCCTTTCTTTGCCTCGTGATGTTTAGCCTTCAAGCCTTGTCTTAGAACATTGGCTCTGAGACTTGAGGCAGAGGGGTCCCTTTCTCCCATCTCCATCATTAATGAGAAGTGTCACTGGCCAAAGAGGGAGAAAAAGAAGTGGAGAAAAATTAACATGTTGAAAGCACACTGCATACACCTTTAAAGTCCTGTTACGTGCGAGAGATGGTATCAGCTGCAGCTGCTGAGGGAGTGCCATGGAGGGCTGGGCATGGCCGTTGGCACTAGGCTCCATCACAAGTCGCTGCCAATCTGTGTGGTGTCCAAGAGGGAGGGCTTCTCAGCACCGGGAGTGGGGCTTCAGCTGCTGCCTCCTCGGGGGTAGGAAAGGAGCAGGTTGGCTGGGATTCTGGCCTGGCAGGTGGCACGGGTGTACCCTACATCCCTCCTGAACCCAGGATAAGCACATCATTGCCTCACAGTCCTCCCCCTGGGGGGTATTGGTTTGTTGGGTGTTTACAGGAAAGCTATTACATCTCAGATGAGTCAGTGCTGAGTGGGTAGAAGAGTGACATTTCATATGAACTGCTGGTCTGGACACAGGGTCTAGATTGGGGTCAAATCTGTGACGAGGGGAGGTCACCACTGAAATTTAGAGAAAATTGTTTGCTATTGAGGTCAACTAGCCTACAAAAATAAAAATTGTTATAGGACTGTATTTATGTTTAAACCAGTTTCATTTTGGTTTTTGTTTTGAAAATATATAAAAGCCTCCATTAATCGATTTTTTTAAATTATGAGCTAGAATATAAAAGCTACAAACACAATAAATTGAAAGCACACACACATTTTCATTGTATGGAAGTTTTATGAAAATAGGAACCAGATTGGGTGTAGTGGCTCATGGCTATTATGTCAGCACTTTGGGAGGCTGAGGTGGGAGGATCTCTTTCTTGAGTCCAGGAGTTTGAGACCAGCCTGGGCACTTAATGAGACCTCATCTCTAAAAAATAAAAAAAGAAAAATTAGACAGAATGGCAGCACTTGTCTGTAGTCCCAGCTACTTAGGAGGCTGAGGCAGGAGGATTGGTTGAGTCCAGGAGTTGGAGGCTGTGGTGAGCCACTGGAGTACAGATGATAACACAGTACTCTAGCCAGAGCAACAGAGCAAGACCTGTTTCATTATTGGGTGGGGAGGGGTAATCACAGAGGAAAAGACCAGGAGGGCAGAGTGGGGAGGAGTGGGGAGTGGGGAGATCCTGTCCCCCCACCAACCCAGAGATAGAGAAGGCCAGAGAGAGGTAGAGGCAGAGGAGTTTAAAGAGAGGTGGGAACAGGTGTATCAGTAGCTCTTGAGACAGGCTCCTATTTCTCAAGTTATCCTGAAGCTCAAGCACCTGCTACTTCTGCCTCCAAACACAGTCAATTACCTGAGTAATGTTTGTTTCTCTCCACAGCTCTTTACCTCAAAATTCCAGAGGCTCTGTTCTGGGTCGAATACCCCAGGGCCTGCAGTGTAACATCCCAAATTCTAGAACACTGACGTGCTCTATTGGCTAAGAGACATGGAGTGGAAAGTGGACTGTGCCCTGAATGGAAGTTTCCTGAAGTGGAATCAGGCCTGCTTTTACTCCCCTGGCTCTCGGGTGCATGGCAGACACACTAAGTGTTGCAGAATGGATGAATAGCCGTGTTGCTGGTATTTCACCTCTTGCATAGAGAGACTCATCCTCTTCAGTAGCCCAAGAACAAGGCAAGGGGCTGGAAGCTTGGTCCTGAGCAATCCTAGACAGGAAATGGTCCTTTCACTCATGTCAACAGAGTGCATAAGCTATTCCCTGTGAGGCAAGAGCACAGACCTGCTCGTGCCCCGACAGGGTAATTAGTGCCGAGCGCTGAAGCGTGTGTCATCCATCCCTGTCACGTCTTGCCACTTGTCCCACCACCTGCTCCAGGTCTTTTGCCTAGAATTGAAACTCAACTGGTCATCAGGCCTGCCCCTCCCTCCACCCCATCGGCTGCCTTCTCTTCTCTCTGACACTGTTATTGAATGCTTTTCTTGGGGAGGGCAAAGAGAGAGAAGGGACTAAACCCTTCTTTCCGGGAGTTAAAGTACGTGGGGAGGAGCTAAGACCCAAGCGAAAAGCCCAGGACAGAGCTACTCTTTCAGGCAAGGATTGATCCAGAGGCTTTCTTGTGCTCACTCCCGACTGTGCTTCCTCTGAACAGAGACCATCTTGAAGGTGGTGGTGAAGAGCACCACCTCTGGGATGGACTCCCAGCGGGACCTAGGACAGTCCCGCAATCAATTCCTGCCTCAGTTTTCTCATTTCTAAAATAAGGATAATAAAAGTACCTGCTTCACAGGGTTTGGGGGATAAGCAAAGATGTTCTAGATACAAAGTTCTTTAAACAGTGTGACACAAGGGCTGTGTTCTGTGGAGTGGAAAGTTTATATACACTTACAAAGATACAAAATGAAGTACAAATGTGAATGTTTAAGATAGTAGAAGATATCACAACAATAAAAACTTGAAAGATTGACAAATTCTAAAACTCACAAAACAATTGAGTTAACACAATTGTGAGTATTTGTGTTAATTGACTGCCAGGTGCTCTCCACCCCTTCCCTTTCCTGTTCCCCTGCACTCTTTGGTTGTCTCTTTATTCAATACTAATTTTACAATGTCATTTTCTTAGTGCAAATAGATTGCAGTCTTTCCTCTAGTCTGGGTGATTGAATTAAAAAAGATAGGTATTTAATAATGGTTAGTTATCAGGTAGGTCCTTTCCACTTCACAACTCTTCATCAGTAATATCATATACAACTTCAGGATTATTGGTGAATGTGGGAAAACTCTGATTTACTCACTATGACTGTGTAACAAATCCCCCCAAATGTAAAATGGCATAAAACCACTCTATTAGGCTCACAGGTTCTATGGGTCAGAAATGCACAAGGGGAATGAGCTGGTGGTGACTGGACCACTGGGGCTGGAATCATCTGCAGGCTCTGTCCACCGCCGTCTGGAGCCTGGGCTGGGGTCTGGAGGGTAGGACAGCTGGCTCCAGCACCCACCAGTGGCCTGTCTGAGCAGCGTGGCCTCCCCACGGCGTGGCAGCCCCAGGGGAGTTGGACATTTTACCTGGTGGCTCAGAACTTTAGGGGGAGGGGTCCTGCTATTGAGGAGAAAGCTGCATCACCTTATGATCTAACCCAAGGGACCAAGCAGTGTCCCTTTCCTCACATCCTGTAAGAAAAACCCACCAGATTCAAGAGGAGGGGGATCAGCGTCTACCTCTTGACAGGGAAGTGGCCAGTGTTAGAACAGCATGGACAGGAGGTGTCACTGCAATGGGCTTCGGAAAATAAAATCTGCCGCAGCTTCTATCACATTTCTGTCCCATCTGAACTACTGTAGAACAGGAATTATGAGAAATTCTATTTCTTGAAATTACCATCAAAAAAAAAGAAAATATACATTCGAGACACGTTTGAAAACACCCTTTTCAGGTGTTCTGTTTTGATCAATGAAAATGAAATCTTCCACTTGTAATTTTATGTCTGGATGTTGGATGAATTTTCCACAGACTGGCTCTGCATTCTCTTCCTTATTTCTCTTCCTTTACCCAATTCTTCTGGCATGAAAGGACATATCCGCACCATAGCACAACCTCTGGCCTTATGCCTTCGTGTTGTAACACCAGGTGAGGTGGCCTGGAGTATTTTTGGAAACTATTCCTAAACCAATAATGTCACTGTACATGAAACCAATCATCTTACCGAGTTCTGGCCCAGCAGGAAAGACAAAACGTCTCTTCAAGAACTTCATGCCAGAGTTTGATTACATCAGCTGGAGTCATGGGGCCAATGACGCTGACGAACCAAACACCACAGTGGTTGGGGGGATTCCAGAACTGATCGGCCAGTCCCAGGCCACACGCTGCTTTCTCGCAGCTACAGATGGAGTCAACACCTCCCAAACCATGGGGAAGGGCTGGTTCTCAGAGGAAATTAGGAGATATAAATGCGAAACAAAAAACAGTTGTGCATTTACTACAAATGGACAGCACACTTTTAGAATAGAGTGGTAGAAAGGAAGGCCACCAAGGGGAGGGGATGACAGAATGGGAAATGTGGGTGCCCAAGACCTCCTCCAGCTTGGCAATCTGGGTTAGGGCGCTATGATGGGCCCTACAGGCATGTCCCTCTCTCGAGAACCCCACTGGCCTGAGTGAGCAACATGTGGTCTCAGCTCACTCCAAAGGTACTGCTGGCCCTGTTCCTGGCCGACCATCTCCACACCTCCTCTCTGTCTTCTTGCCCTGACTTTTGTCCTCCTAGGCTTACTCCATATCCACAGCCCTTGAGGGGCCGGGCTGGGGAGATCTTCGAGACTTTGCCATCAATTGTGCTTCCCTGCCCTTGGTCCCTCCACTTTCCTGTTCATAGGACACATACGGGAGGGTCCTGAATCCCTCTCATGCACACACAACCCGTGGCTGTCCTGTAGTTTGATGCATTGAGTGGTGGTTTTCAATCTTTTTACAGTCATTAGACTATTTTTGAGACTCCGATGGAAGCCACAGACCTGGGTGGCTCAGTAAGGTAGCCTCTAGCCACCTGCAGCAGCTGGGCTCTCAAAACATGGCCAGTCTGAACAGAGAAGTGCTGCGAGCATAAAACACGATGGAATATCTTCTTAATTTTATATGTTGATCATGTGTTAAATTGATACAACTTTGGTTTTTATTAGGTTTAATAAAATACATCCTGAAAGTATTTCACCTGTATCTTTTCACTTCTTTTTAACATGGCCAATAGAAAGGTGAGTGGGCACCTGTGGCTCCCATGACATTCTGTTGAACAGGCCTGCTCTGGATCCTTTCTCCAGAAACACTCATCTGCATATGTAACCACGTGATTTTGTGTACAATTTTAGGAACTGTGAGAAGTTCCCTAAATCCCATCATGGCCTCTGCCCCAAATGAAGAATCTCTGAGTCAGGAATGTCATGATTTTCTCCAGGCCCAGCATGTACCACACTATTACTGTGCAGGTGGGGAAACTGAGGGTCTAGTCCTCTTCCCTGTCAGGCCAGCTGTCCTTTGGGAGTGTGGGGGAGCCTGGGCCCCCTGGTCTGGGGAAGGAGAATGGACTTTTAATACAAAAAGTCCAGTCCTAGGCTCTGTCAGGTGGGTGGATTTCTTTTTTCTTTCTTTCTTTCTTTCTTTTTGTTTTTTTTGAGACAGAGTCTCAAGCTGCTGCCCTCGGTAGAGTGCCGTGGCATCACAGCTCACAGCAACCTCAAACTCTTGGGTTTAAGCGATTCTCTTGCCTCAGCCTCCCAAGTAGCTGGTGTTGTTGTTGTTGTCGTCGCAGTTGTCATTGTTGTTTTAGCTGGCCTGCACCGGGTTTGAAACCACCAGTCTCAGTGCATGTGGCCGGCGCCCTACCCACTGAACTACGGGCACTGCCAGATGGGTGACTTTCTACTTTGCTTCATCTGTGACCCACTTGGAGTAAATTGTTCTTTGTAGTCTCCTATATTTCACATTTACGTTTTCATTAGATTTTTACATCTGGTTCATGCAAATTAGAAGTAGCTCCCATTCAATTAATTTTCACTTGTTCATTATTAATTTTCTGCTTTGGCTGGTTCTATAATAAAACATTTTACATCTAGTTGTAATAATCCAACATCAATTCAGTATCATTTGCCTCAAAAAACAACCCCTAAAAAATAAAAAGAATTATTGTTCAATTATATACTACTCTGATAGTAAAATGACTGCGCATCATTTTAGAAAACCACTTGGTACTAATGTGCACACTGAATCCTTTTTTAATGTGGCTTCATAAGTTTTCTCCTACAATTTTCATAACTTTAATGTTTCATGATTACCATCTTTTATCTTTTTTAAAAAGTATAATAGAAATTAATTAAGGTGTTGGGAGCTATAACCAGTGATGTCAGAACCAGAGGTGAGGAGCTATGATCAGTGACGTCTATAACTGGTTCAGGGGCAGGTGAAGAGGGAGCTCTACTCTGGTAGGGAGCTGCCACCACAACCACTCTTGTTGTTGTCACCTGGACTCCTGGCTGCCCGGAGCTGTGCTCAGGTGCTGAGCCTCCTTCCCCAGAGGCTGGGCTCGCTCTGGTGGGACTGGGCCACCCCCATCCCATCCTCTGCCCTCAGTCTCAGGACAACCAGCTTCCCTCCACTGCTGCCAGGACTCATCTGCTTCCTCCTGACGCATCCTCTGTCCTGACACTCCAGATCTGGGAGAGCTGCTCCACCTGTGCTCCTGGACTCCTGCCAGAGGTTTCTAGAGATGCTGGTTGACCCAGGGTGCTGGGGAAGAGCAGAAGGTGCTGAGCTGAAAGAGAGACCTGGGTGGAGCCCCAATCTGTTTATAGGACTGTGGCTCCTAGGAGGCTGGCGGATTTGAGGCCAGTCCCATCCCGTTGAGACAATTGCTGTCATTCAACCAGAGAGCTGGGCCTGGAGTGCAACCAGAAGGGTCAGCATGGACAGCCTGTCACCCGGGGAACCACTTGACCATCCTTACCAGGTAACAGTGTCTGCCAAGCCTGGGGCCACCAGTCAGGACAGGGCCTGGGGCCAGAGTGCATTCTGAGTAGCTTGGCACAGCTGGAATCATGGGCGACTCTGGTCTCTGCCTAGGCTGAGGCAGAAGGTGAAGCAGTCTGGGATTGGCGGTGGAGAGTACAGGGGATGGGTAGGCAGCATCCAATGAAGTGGGGCCCGGGACAGGAGTCTGGCCAGCAGAGCCTCCCCTCTCTGCCATAAGTGACCAACAGCAGCGCCCTTAGGGTCCTCCAAGCTCCCCCAAAGGCTCACATCTACATCAGAGAACATAGCAGCTGTGTGACAGAGAAGGAGACTCAATAGGCCACAGGCTAGTGGACTTCTTGGGACTGGCTAAAACCCGAGGATCACCCTATGTGCCTTAGGAGCTCTGGGCCCCAAAGCCCATCCCGGCCAGAGCTATGAGGCTGGTCCAGGAGGCCTGCAGACTGCTCACCCTCACCCGGCCATGTTTTCCCCTTCATCCCAGGTTCTCATCCTTTACCAGAGACCAACACCAGCAGGACTGGCTCCTCAGGTCTCTTCTGATACTTCAGATGATCACCAGGAGGGGGCTAAGTGTGTCAAAGTTACGGTCCCAGCGTCCTCTGCCTCATTAGCAGACCTTAGTGGGTTCTGGAGCTTTGGCTTTGAGACCTAGGCCAGAGCTGGATCCAGATGACTAGCTTTAGACTGGTGTTTATAGAAAAGACTTGGCCTAGGGCAGGCTAGACACCAAGGATTCCTGGGAGAAGGTAGCAAGGGACCCCCTACCCCCACTGAAGGACATATCTGGGAGGATACCCCCCACCCCCAGTCAGACATCAGTGGGAAATTGAGTCTGGGAGGAGACCAAGGATACAGAGTGGTGGAGGGGCTGGATAGCACCGGCCCCATTGTCCCCACCCCCCCCCACATCAGGAATCCTGAGCCCCAAAAAGGCTCCCGTGGGGGTTTCTAAAATATTCTACCTTTAAGCTCATCTCCTTGGCAATGGCTGCACCCTTCCCCTTACTCCCTCAGACTACTGTAGGCCCAGCCCCAGGGGTACAACAAAGCCCAAGTTTCAGTGATTTCGGAACTCGAGTTCGCCCCACACCTGGGAAGCACCTCACCCCCAGCTAGTGTTCCCAGGACTGAGTCCCCAAAACCAAGTGGGTTCCTATAGTGAGTAAGCCTCCTTTCTGCCGTAACAGAGGCCTGGAGCCTACCCTGGAACCAGAGCTGGGCTGGCAGGGCAGGCTGGGTATCCCGGACCTGTTCTGGAAGGTGCCTGCTATGTGATACTGGAGTGTGGGCCCAGACTGACTCAGGGAGGTGCAGGGCCTGAGGCTGTGCCCAGCCTACGCTCCTCTCTTTGGAAGGGCGGGTTTATTTTCCTCTTCCTTCCAAAGCCCCAGAATCATAGTCACAGATAGTCTGGACCCCAGTCTAGGGCTCAGCCCCCTCAATCTCCCTTAGACCACATCCCCTGAGGCAGGCAGGGGCCAGCACTGGGACTCTCACAAAACTTCCTGGGCCCTCTTGCCCTCTCCATTGGGAAGAAGATGGTGAAGGTTCTGGGACCCTGACTTGAAGAGAGAGTGGCAGAGAACCCATCAGGGAAGCCCTCCCAGGATTCCCAGCAGCTGGGCCAGAGGACCCCCTCCAGATGGATCCAGGGGCAGTCACCAATTAAGGCAAGATTTCAGATGGGAGGGATCGCAAAAGGAAGCCCCAGCACCCTCAGAAGAAAAGAATCCTATTAGTTAATATGTTAGTCACCAGTCATATGTCAAAAACAAACCTATGAAATTCTGGTTTCTAGATTTTCACAAGCAGTAGGGGGAAAGTTTGGTGCTTTTACAAAGAAGCAAAGTCCTGGGAAAGTTCCAATAGTAGAATAGCATGGGAGTCTTGAGCTCTGCTTTAGAGTTTGAATTCTAACTCTGTCACCTGCTAACTGCGATCTTGGGTGAGTTAACTTTTCTGAGTCTCAGTCCCCCCCTCTGTAAAGTGAGAGGGGTGAGAGGCTCTCTCATGAGGCTGTAGGGGTATAAATCAAGTTAGAACATGTAATATGCTCACTATAGCACTGTTTAAAAAAGACCCCAGATAAAATGATCTCTAAATATGTTGAGTTTACTCAGGAATGAGGATTATAGCCTAGAATGTACAGATTGGCAAGCCACCATTGAGGGATGGGAAAGGGAATCTTTTATTAGCAAAAAGAGGAGAGGTTCACGTAAGCTACTCATAAGTAGAGTTCATTGGTTCCAGAGGCTGGAAGCCAGAGCTGTCGTCAGTTTATTGGTGGGGATACCATCACTGGGCAAGTGTTGTTTGTTTGTTTGTGAGGGCATCTCACCTGAATTCCTGCAGTCCTAAAGGACGTCTAGTGATAGACCTGGTCAAAGAAGGAGATGTATAAAGGATGTGAAATGGTTTTCTGTGGGGTTTTTAGAAAGTTCTCAGAGACAGTTTTTGTCTCGGGCACACAAGCATAAGCCTTCTTGCCTTCACGTCCTCCTGGCCCTATTTGTGTAGATCTGACAAAAGTGATTCCAGAAAATTGCTATCTGCAATTTTCACGGTACCTAGAAGCCTGACAGGCACTTCATAAACAGTAGTAAGAGTAATTACCTAGAAACTGCTTAATTTTTTCCTAATAATTCTACATGTGTTAACATTTTTAGCCTCAGAATACCCTGTGAAGTTAATACCATTGTTATTCCCACTACAGATGAGGAAACAGAGGCACAGAGAAGTTTAATGAGTTGCCCAGGGTCACACAGCAAGTGACAGGACCAGAGTTTAAATCCAGACGACCTGGCTTCAGACTCTACCTTTAACTCCCTGTAAAAACCATTCATTGTCACTATTGTCACAATAATACAATGCTCTAGGCGCTCTATGTTAGTGATGGTCTTAGAAGTAAAGAGATTTCATCCTAGGAAAAACAACCTGCCAGGGAGTGGAGGATTTTCTGTCAGCTCTTAGTGAGAATTAAATGGCAGGAAGGACACCAGTCCTCAAACTGGGGATGGTGACTGGCTAGAACACAAGCAGTCGGGGATACTTCTTAGGAGTCCCAAGTAGCCATAGAGCAGCCCACAGTCTGTGGACTTGTGGAGCCTCGGCCTGGCAAAGGAGCAGGGAAGTGAGGCCAGGCTGCCTCTGCCTTCCCCTGTCTTGGAGTGGGGCGTTGAAACTCAGCACCCTGCAAGTCCTCAGCATCCCAGCCACCACCTGCCCTGGGCAGGCAGGGAGGAGTTTAGGTGCAAGGAGGAAATGGAGCCAGGTGTCTGAAAATGTATTAAATAAATCCCTGCTAATTAGAACCTCCGGCTTAAGATCTATAGTGTTGAAATATTGCTGGTGTCTTTGGAATTAATCCCAAAGAACAGAGAAACAAGTCTGCCTTGCTGGGGGAGATCTCATGTGCTCTGCCAGGGAGCTGAATGGAATAACAGGGACACTCAGCATGGAGCCACAGGAGAGGGAGATGCTGGGTGGGGCTGTGAGTCACCAGCGGCTCTGCTGTGGCCTGTTGTCCTTTATGGTTCTTTGTGGAGAGTGGGACCCTGAGGGCACTGAGCTGGCCCCAGCAGGCAGTAACTGTGCAGAGCAGACACCAGTTCCTTGTGGGCACTGAGTCCTCTGACCACATGCACGAAGTGGGTCTGGCTGGGGGAGGGGGCAGAGCAGAAAAGGGCTTTGGTTCATCACACGGCTGTCTCCCAACAACACAATGCCTGATGTCCACCATATAAGCACCATGCTGTCTCTGCTCCCTCGGGGTAAGGGTGAAAGGACAGAAGGCAGAGGGGAGTAAGGGTCCCAGGAGGTGGGGCTGACTTGGTGTGGTCTAACCTGGTGCTGCACTGAGTGACATAAGACACAGAACAGACTTTTTCTGGCTTGGAGTCTTCTGTGGGTTCTTCACCAGGCCTGCCACTTTGTGTGTCTCCAGGGATAGCATTTCATACCCTCAGTGTGAGTGGTGCCCCTGAGGTCCTGCCACACTGTGGCCCTGAAGAGTCTCCTCCTAGCTGGGGCTACCACAGAATCACTCCCGGTGCAGGCGATGCTTCCTCCCGACATCCTGCATTCTAACAGCTCTTCCTGCTGGGCACGTGCTCCTCGGGGTCCTCCCACACAGGCTCCTTTTCAACATCATGCAAGGGCAACAACCTTGGGGTCAGCCCCCAGAAAAAATGCGCCTTTTTCCTGCTAGACCCATTAGAGTTACCTCTAATGGCTTATCAAGTAAAGAACCTGTGCCCAGAAAGAGCCACCCAGGCACCTCTGGATCTCAACTGTACCAGGGATACCCCTCAGGGCCTTGTCCCCAACAGGACTGGGCCATGCCCTGCATGCCTCAGTTCTTCCTTCTGCCACCTACTCTCCACTCTCTTGCTCGCATCTCTGGCCTTGGAGCCTCTGCCCACTCACTCTGCTTTCACTCCGCATGGCTTGTCCTCATTAGCATCTCAATATGCAGTGACCTTTCACCCACAGCACCCACTGTTCCCTGTAATGGCCTGAGGTTCTTAGAGTTTCCTAGTCCACACCCCAGACAGTGCAGACAGGCTGAGCTCCAGTTGAGTGCCTGTGGGTGTCACAGACCTGGGCTCCCCAGGGCTCAGCGCTCCCTTGAGTCCTGTGTCATGAAGGTCTGGGTGCTGGGACCAGGCAGGGTCCTGTAGTCACCAAAGGGCTGCCCTCCCTGGGAGCTTTGGGTGTGGCTGATGTTGAACTGACAGGTGTGGTGGCCACTCCTTGGCCTCAGTTCCTTGCTCTGTCCACTACACTGTACAATCCAGTGGTTGAATGGGAGGGAGCCCCACAGATTTAATCCCAGGGGATCAATCTGCCATTCCCTGACTGTTGCAGTCCAGAACCATGACCCCAGGGGCAGTGGTGGACAAAGGCTGGCTTGTCCCCAGAGGACGTGTCCAGCATGCCTGGCAGAGTGTCAGTCGCCAAGTACCAGGAGTCTGGTGAGAACATGTCTGAGGCCAGGGGCTTCCACAAGACAGCAGTCGGGCTTGGGTGAGGTGACAAGCTGCAGGGACCCAGCAGTTTGCTATTGCTCTCCAGGGGAAGGCCTCTGCCTGCTGGCGCCTCACCGTAAGGGTCCTGGAAGCACGGAACCTGCCCTGGGCTGACATGTGTGAGTATCTGTCTCCTGGGCTCCAGCACGTGCAGGGAGGACAGAGCCCCATGGGAGAGGCCCAGACAAGTGCCCTGGGGCTGGCTGGGGCTGCCCATGGGGGCCACCAGGGTCTTGGTAGGAAACTGGCTTGGCCCCTTGAGAGGGCTACAAGGAGTCTCACTCACAATGGTTTTCTTGACTTTGGTAGTGAGTGAGGCCGACCCGTACGTGGTGCTACAGATGCCAACTGCACCAGGCATGAAATTTAAGACCAGAACAGTCACCAACTCCACTCATCCTGTGTGGAATGAGACCTTCAGTTTCCTAATCCAGAGTCAGGTCAAGGTAAAGGACAGGGCACCCTCCACCACTCACTGTGAACAGGCCAGAGCCCTGCAGGGGGGCTCTTGCATTACAGCACACGTCCTCCAGGGTTCTGCCAGAGAAACTCTCTGAGGAGGGTGTCTTTTTGGCCTGGCCAGTATGTACTGTGTGTGAGAGAGTGTGTGACCAAGCGGCTGTGGTACCCACCTCCAGCAAGCTGTTCTTCCTCTCTAAGCCTATCTATAAAGTGGAGACAGTGAAAGTCCCCTCCTGCTGGGTCACTGGAGGGCTCAGTGAGACCATGTACTTAAGACTGCCAGCACAGGGCCTGGCATGGACCCTAAAGTGCGCCTCAGGGGACTGGCAAAGCCAGAGAGAGACACCGAGACAATATTCAAAATTCTTTGGCAGAATTTTATTTTTGACAAAAACAAAAATCAGGAGAGAGAAATTAGAAATTTTTCTGGATTTCTTTTCTTTTTTTTTTTTTGAAACAGAATCTCACCTTGTCACTCTTGGTAGAGTGCTGTAACATCATAGCTCACAGCAACCTCAAACTCGTGGGCTCAAGGAATCCTCTTTCCTCAGCCTCTCTAGCA
This sequence comes from Loris lydekkerianus, assembly GCA_963574355.1. NCBI lineage: Eukaryota > Metazoa > Chordata > Mammalia > Primates > Lorisidae > Loris > Loris lydekkerianus. Next base: position 85,457 of record CAUYPK010054488.1, on the reverse strand, counting down.
GCTGGGACTACAGGTGGCCACCACAACAGCTATTTTTTTCTATTTTTAGTAGAGACAGAGTCTCACTCTTGCTCAGACTGGTCTCAAACTCCTGAGCTCAAGCAATCCACTTGGGTCAGCCTCCCAGAGTACTGGGATTACAGGCACCCACCACAGTGCCCAGCTGTTGTTTTAGAGACAGGGTCATTCTGGCTCAGGCTGGTCTCGAATTCCTGAGTTCAGGTGATCCACCTGCCTTGGCCTCCCGGAGTGCTAGGATTATAGGCATGAGCCATGGCGCCTGGCCCATATTTTGCTGGATTTCCTTATACTTTATTTGAGTCTTATAGTTATTTTTATTTTGAAGTACAAAAAAATGGAGGCCTAAGAATCTGTTCTGCACGAATGTGCAACAGAGGTGAGCTATTACTGTTGCTATGAGTAGAGCATGTGACAAGTTGCTGTTCCTGTCTCTAGAATGTCTTAGAGCTTAGCATCTATGATGAGGACTCAGTCACAGAGGATGACATCTGCTTCAAGGTTCTCTATGATGTCTCAGAGGTCCTTCCTGGTGAGCTGCTCCAGAAGACCTTCTCCCGTCGTCCCCAGGTGGGTGGGAAGTCTCCACGGGCTCTGGGCTGAAGAAGTGGCTCAGTTTCTCCCATCTGTTCGGATGCTGCAGGGTCAGCTTGGTCATGGAAAAATGTGAACTCCTCCCAGAGATATTTGCATTTCAATAAGAAAGGAGAAGGCTTAACTTTATAGTTCTATGATGAATCACCAAAGGAGAATTTTAGTCATTGGTGGCAGGAAGATTTTGGGAGATGGAAAGCTTCCTAATGTCCCTCAGAAACCAACCCTTGGAGCAGCTGAGGGGCTGCTTTGGGAGGATCTTGGCCCTCTTCCCACTGCAGGCAGGGGTTGGGGGAGGGCAGAGCTCTGGGGGCTGGACCCTCCTCAAGAGGAAGAAGAAATGAGCCCGTGCATCGTCACATCTTTGGCTGTGCTCCTTGGCTTCCCCTTCTGCCCTGGCCAGAGTTTTGGGACCCAGAACAGAGGGAGACCTGTTCTGTGCAAACTTCTATCTGTGGGAACATGGGCAGGTAGACCACCTGGCCCCAAACTTCGGTTTCCTCACCTGCAAATTGGGAATGATATTAATGTGCCTCCTTTGATATTGGGAAATGATATTAATGTGCCACCCAGAAAACCTCATCACCAACAATGTTCTCGAGATAATGAGATCATGCATATAAAAGAGCTATGTCAACTCAGTAAGTATTACTGACTTGCTCGTCCTCTCGGCTTGCAGGGAGAGGAGGAGCTGGACGTGGAGTTCCTGATGGAAAAAACGTGAGTGATACCACACAGCTGGGGCCCAGGCTCCATTTGGGGAAATGGCCCTGACCCTGATCCTCCCTGTGGTCAGCCCAGCAGAGATGTGCTGTCCCTGATCTCCCCACCCCTGCCAGAGAGGTGAAGGAGGCCAGGTGCCGCATCTCCCTTCCTCCAAACCTTATCTAGAACAGGGAGACCCCACAAGGGTGGCAGGTGGCAGACCAACACAGGGCAGGAAGTGTTTGTCTTGGCAAGCCTAACTCTGGATTGTTTGATTTTTTCCAGGGACCACTCAGAAAACCTCATCACCAACAATGTTCTTGTGGTAACTGCCTTCCCCAGGCCTCAGAGAGGGGCCCTTGGGCAGACACTTGGGTTAGGGGCAGCAGCCTGGGTGGGGACCAGAAGGAACAGGCAGGAACAGGATTCTGTGGGAAGACCACCCTGGTCACCCAGGCAGGGGGGTACCTGGGGCTGTGCGTCCTGGAGGGACCTGGAGCTGAAGGGCACACAGAGAGAGGGCAGGCAGGGCTGTGCTAAGAGGAGGTTCTGGCCGGAGGCTGGATGGCTGTGGAAACGTTAGGTGCCTCCCGGTGGTGTTTAGTTTTGTGTGATGGGCTCAGTTCTGGGAGTGCTCTGAGCTCTTCTGTAGAAGGTGGTGAAGAAGTCATACAGGCCAAGCCCACCTTCAGGGCTCAGAGGTGGAGCTGGACGTGGGAGAGGTAGGTTCCCGTGTGGTGTGCTTCTTGCCTCGGAGTCAGTCAGCTCCTCCTTGGGACAGTGGAGCCTTGGGAACACAAGGTGGGAACCCAGAGGTGTGTTAGAAGCTTTCCACTCAAGGTGTGGTCCTCAGGCCGGCAGCAAAGGTGCCCCCGAGAGCGGACCAGCCTACGGTCCTGCACAAAGGGACCTGCAGCATAGACTGTAAGGAGGTGCTTATTCCCAGGGTCCTGTGAGTGCCTGTTTAATGGGCTCATATTACTTTTTAAAAATACATGTTAAAGTCACAGCTATGGCACCGCCTCTTAGGAGGTGATGGAGACCAACCGTGGGTTGGTAAATCAAGCAGTTCTATGGGAAGTGGGCAGCGGGGCTCATCCAGGCAGGGGGTGAGGTAAGCGGAGGACAGTAAGGAGATATTGTAGTTGCTGCAGCTCTGTGTATCTCTCTGTCTCCCGTTCCATCATCCTGTAGACCCCTGGCTTGCTTACACCATTTGGGAGTCTCTGTAGTAGAATACTTCCTCCAGGTCAAAGGTACAGAGAGACATGGGGCAGAAAGAAGCACGTCTGAGAGCCAGGCAGCTGTCAGGGATCCTAGAAGTTTTTTTTCTTTGAGACAGAGTCTCACTATGTCACCCTCAGTAGAGTGCCAGTAGAGTGCTATGGCATCACAGCTCACAGCAACCTCAAACTCGCAAGCAATCTCTTGCCTCAGCCTCCCAAGTAGCTGGGACTACAGGCGCCCCCACAACGCCTGGCTATTTTTGTTGTTGCAGTTGTCATTGTTGTTTAGCTGGCCTGGGCCAGGTTCAAAACCTCCAGCCGCGGTGTATGTGGTCAGCACCGTAACCACTGTGCTACAGGTGCCACCAAGGATGCCAGAAGTTTTGCAAAGCTAGGAGAGCTGGACCCAGGTGTGGAGCCAGGGCTCTCCTGGATGCTCTGGAACATCAGGCTTAGCAGGTGCAGAGGGCGAGAGATGGGCAAAGGGGTTTGCATCCAGTCCCATTCTGAGCCTCACTTCTTGTCTAGTGCGTGGCAGATTTGGGACAGTGGGGCACAGAGGGTTGCGGTTGAGGAGACCTCAGTCTACTCTGCAACATCTCCTGCCCATGATATTGTCTGTCCCAGGCTCGAGAGCTGTCCTGCCTAGATGTGCATCCGGACCTCACAGGGGGTGCTGCTGTGGTCACAGGTGAGACCTGCTCAGAACCAGTTCTGGACTCTGCCTGGACTGTGAGGTAGACAAGGGGTAGGCAGGGGTTCTGAGAAGCCTGTGCAAGGTGGAGGTGAGCAGCAGGACAGAGCTGGCCTCTTCCTTCTCGCTCACACAGCACAGAGGGCCACTTGAGTCCTCCAGGCAGGAGAGTCCCCCTGCCTGGGAGAGCATATTGCAGAAGGTGGGCATCCCATGGGGATTGTAGGGCTCTGCAGTCTGGGAAGGCCCCTTTCAAAATCCCATTCATGACAGTCTCGCCTCCCGGCTTCCACCACTTCCGGACAATTCTGTTGGTCTTCCAAGTCCGAGCGGGGGTCTGGGCTATTGTTCTCCTCAGGCTAACCTGCCCACTTTCTCCCTAGATCAGGATAAGCTGGAGCTGGAGCTGGAGCTGAAGGGCTCATATGAGGACACACAGACATCTGCCCTGGGCACAGCTTCTACCATCCGCTTCCACTACATGGCAGCCCAAGAGACAGAGCTGTGTGGGCACCTGAGGGTGGGTCTTGGCTCTAGATGCCTTCCACCAATCCCAACCTCTGGCCAGCTCCAGCCACTGAGGGCTTCTCTCTGACCTGCCCCTCCCCTGCCTCCTGAAAGGCTAGGCCCCCTGTGGCCTCGCCAGCCTTTCCCTCTTAGGCACCACACCCTTGGCACACAGGGAGGATCACAGGGGGACAGCTGGGCAGGGGGACTGCTCTGCCCTGTCGGCCTTTGTTGGAGTCCTCCAGTGACTCCTGTACTGATGTCCTTGAATAAATGTGATGTCTGTACCTACAGCTTGGCCCTGCCCACAGCAGCTGCCTCATGCGATGCTCCAGCTGTACTTGTCTCTCTTGTTTTTTCCAACATGCTGAGTGCTTCCCCTGCCCTCCACTGGCCCCTTCCAAGGCTGCTGCCTCCTCCTATTCCTCTACACCTCAGCTCAAATGGCACCTCTTCAGAGGAGCCTGCCTTATCCCCCGACTTCAAAGAGACACCACGTTCCCACCTTTGGTTACTCTGGCATCACACGGTTTATTTCCTTCCCAACACTGACTAACATCAGTTCATCACCTGTTTCTTTATAAAATCATACAGTGAAATTCAGTGAGAACAATGCCTTTGCACTAAAAATATGAGCTTGTATTATTTTCTAATTATTAGTAATTATAACTATTATAATTACATTAACTGTAATTATTTTTATAGTATCAAGGAGAAACTATATCTACCTAAATTACAGTCTAAATACTCAAGATTTGTGGACTGAATGAATGAATATTTCCCTCCAGAGCTCCTCAGGCAATGTCTGGAACTGGGATAACTCAGCAGCTAATTGGCCCTTCACCATGCCTGTGAGGTCCTTGGCCGAGGGAAAAGAAGTGACCATTGATGTTCCTGCTGCAAACGTAAGTGGTCTCAACTGAATGGAAAGTGCCAATGAGAATGAAGATGGGTCCCAGGGGGTACCATGTGTCCCTCTCTCAGTGTCTATGACCATCTAAGCAGAGTCTCTTGCTTTGATTTCAGGCCCCAGGAGTGAAGCTGCAACTCAAGGCAGAGAGCTGGTAAGGGACATCTGGAGAGGACAATGAGAGGTGGTGATGGGTGTGAGGAGTGCTGTGGAAAAGGGTTGTCCTTGGGATTGGAGAAGGGAGGTTACTTGGTTGCTTGTTGTGGGCTTGGTCAACCAGTAACAAAGCCATGTAGGTGCCCTCTGACCCTTGGATCCTCCACTGCCCCAGCCCCAAGGACTTAGACTTGCACCTGGGCTTTGATCTGTGTGCAGAGGAGCAGGCCTTCCTGAGCAGGAGGAAGAAGGTGGTGGCCACGGCCCTGAAGGAGGCCCTGCAGCTGGACAGAGACCTGCAGGAGGATGAGGTCTGGTGGTGCCTGGGGCATGTGTGTACAGACACCCTGGACTGGGTTTAAGGGTTTACCTCATTCCTATGCCTCTCCAGACATGCCGCCAGCAGAGAATGGAGAGTGGGGGGGGATTAGCAGGGGCATGGGTAAGCTTTGGGACTCCCACTCCCTTTGGGGCGCCCCATCCCTTTGAGGCTATGTCTTGGGTTGAGAGCTGTCCCTTACAACATAGAGGCTGGAACTAGCTCTGACCCTGACTCAAGCAGGCCCCGTCCACAACATCCCTTCTCTAGAGGCAGGGAGCAGGATGAGGCCCTGGGTAAGACAGGGAGCAGTTCATCCTGTCCTTGTTAAGCCAGTCTGTTTATCTGTGTGGTCCAGGTCCCCATTGTGGGCATTGTGGCGACGGGAGGAGGTGCCCGGGCCATGACTGCACTCTACGGCCATCTATTGGCCCTGCAGAAGCTGGGCCTTCTGGACTGTGTGACCTACCTCAGTGGCACCTCAGGCTCTACATGGTGAGAGTTCTGGGGCCGGGAGTAGCAGAGATGATCAGGGCCCAGGGGGTGGAGGTGGAAGGGACAGAGTGGACACCAGAGGGTCCCTCTATAGGTGTGAGCAATGTGGTCTGATGGGTGCCAAGCGGCTTTCTCACAGGAAGCAAACAGACATTTCCAGAAGTTCCACCATGAGCAAGCCCATCAGATGCTCCTGAAGAGCCACGATGTCACGGCCTCAGGAGGGGCAGGGTTTGAGCTTGGCCACCACTTGCACTTGGCACCACTTGCACTTGGCTTGCATGACCTTGAACAACCTATCTTCTCTGATTCTCAGTTGACTCATCTCCAAAGGGGGCAGAATTCTCCATAGGTTGGAGTGAGATAGTGCAAATGAAACACCTAAGGCCTGAACCCCTGACAGGGGGTTCAAATCTGTAGCTCTTCTTTTCTTTCATTGTTATTACCTCATTTAATCTAATTTGAAGCTCCCGTAGTGTCAGGCATTACGTTAAGTGTCTTACTTGGGCTATCTCACTCTCTGAGGTAGTTTTTCTGTCCATGCTGTACTATGTAGATGAAGACATTGAGCTCAAGACATGTATTTTGCCTAAAGTCAACATCACCTCCTTTCATCCTCACCCCACCTATGGTTAGGTGGAACGTTTTACTGTTAGAGATTCATTCCTTTGAATTTTATCAAAATGAGACTTTAAGGACTGAGAAAGATTCCTTCTCAGAAGTTAGGTGACAGCTGTTGACAAGCAGTCTTAAAAGGCTTCAGGACAGGACCATAAAGATGGTAGTAGGGTCCAGAAGTGGGCTGTCCAGCGTGGTAGCCACTAGCCACATGTGGTTATCAACCACTTGATGTGTGGCTAGTCCACACTCACTGAGATGTGTTCTAAATACACAGTGAACTTTGTAGGCTTGGCTTGAGAAAAATAACAGAGTATGTCAATAACTTTTATATTGATTATGCATTGAAATGATTTGTAGATATACAGTATTAAATTAAATTAAATATATTATGAAATTAAATTATTAAATTAAATATTTTATGAAAATTAGTTTTTATAGGTTTTTAATAATCTTTAAGAGCATTTACTAGGAAATACAAAATTACATATGTGGCTCACATTATTTTAACACTGGACAGTGCTAATCTAGGAGAGAAAGTCCTGTGACACATTTACCAGATAAGCAGAGCCTTGGAGCCACGTGCTGGGAGAAGCTGGAGGGTGGGAAGGAGTTGCAGTGCCCTGTGGCGGTCCTTAGTCTCCTACTGTTCTGTTATTCTCCCAGGACAATGGCTCACCTATATGGGGACCCTGAGTGGTCACATGGGGACCTCGAGGGTTCCATCAGACACATCCGAGAGCACCTTGCCAAGAGCAAGCTAGAAATCTTCTCCCCAGAGCGCCTGGCAGGCTACCGCCAGGAGCTGGAGCTGCGGGCTAAGCAGGGCCACCCTACAACCTTTGTGGACCTGTGGGCCCTGGTGCTGGAGTCCATGCTGCAGGGCCAGGTAGGAGCCTGTGTGTGTGGGGTACAGCACTTGTGCACTGGAAGGGTGGGGCATCTAAACAGTGATCAGGCACATTCTATGTTTCCTAAGGCAAGTTGCTTAACTTTTCTGTGCCTCATTGTTCTCATCTGTACAATGGGGATAAGAAGAGTACTTTGTCTCATAGGGTTGTTTTTGTTTTGTTTTTTGAGACAGAGTCTCACTAAGTTGCCCTCATTAGAGTGCTAAGGCGTCACAGCTCACAGCAATCTCCAACTCTTGGGCTTAAGAGATCCTCTTGCCTCAGCCTCCCAAGTAGCTGGGACTATAGGCACTTGCCACAATGCCCAGGCTATTTTGTTATTGTAGTTGTCACTGTTGTTTGGCAGGCCCCGGTCAGGTTCGAACCTGCCAGCTCCCATGTGTGTGGCTGGACCCCTAGCTGCTGAGCTATAAGCACGGAGCCACCTCACAGAGTTGTTGTGAGTGCTCCCTGATACTTTGGTGGAGTCGGCAGTGTTAGCCATCATATTTCTTCACTCTTATCCTAACAACATCAAGATAAGCTGAGCATATACATTTTTTATCATAATGCTCCTTTAATGAAATCTTAATAAGTTAACTGCTAAATCTTATATTGATACAATTATTAAAATTAGTGATTTTCTTCACACTATTATTTTACCACATATGACTATTGGAACAAAGTTTCAAAAGTATTTGAAACAACTAAAAGAAAAAGACTTTTTTTTTTGAGACACAGTCTCACTCTGTTGCCCATTCTAGAGTGTTGTGGTATAAGCCTAGCTCACAGCAACCTCAAACTCCTTGATTCAAGTGATCCTCCTGCCTTAGCCTTCCAAGTAGCTGGGACTAGAGGCACCTGCCACAACTCTTGGCTAGTTTTCTGTTTTTAGTAGAGATGGACTCTCATTCTTGCTCAAGATGGTCTCGAACACCTGAGCTTAAGTGATCCTCCTGCCTCAGCTTCCCAGAGTGCCAGGATTGCAGGTGTGAGCCACTGCACCATCCACCGTGATATGTATTTTTATTACATTTTAACAGGAGGCCCATCGCGTCTGGTTGTTTCTTTTTGTGATATAAAGATTAATTGGCGCAACCTGCATAGCTAGGCAGAGACCTTGCACACTGAGGTGGTCAGAACCCAGGGGCAGGAATGGGAATTGACCACACACAGCCCCATGCCTCCCAGGTTCCCTGGGGGAGCTGCCTCCTCCACCCTCAGCCTGGGCCCTTCCCACCCCATCCTGGTGGAGGTGCTGCCTCCAGGGTGTGCCCAGTCACACTGAGGTTTCTGTGTCCTCTGTCGCCAGGTGATGGATCAGAAGCTGTCAGGACAAAGAGCTGCACTGGAGCGGGGTCAGAACCCTCTGCCCCTCTACTTGGGCCTCAACGTCAAGGAGAACAATCTAGAGACACTTGACTTCAAGGGTACAGTCCTATCACCCCCGCCCCTATCCTCCATGCTTCGAGAAAGCCCAGAGAATTCAAACCGGAAACTCCGGTCCAGACTGACTAATCTTCTGGGAGGGTGGTGGTGCTGATGGCTCAAGGGCCCCTCAGGGAGCCCTCTGTCGTTGGGGTGAAGGGCATTTGAGAATGTTGAGGAGGCAGGGTGAGGGGTGGTCAGCCTGGAGTGTGCTTTCCTCACATCTGCTGTGTTGGTGTGCTGCGCGGGAGGAAGGCTGAGGCCTGCTGGGGGCAGTATCTTTGGCCCCTGCCTGAGCTGAGGCTCCCTCAGTCCAGCCTCCTCACACTCCTGCTATCCCTCCCACCCCCTCAGAGTGGGTCGAGTTCTCCCCCTATGAGGTCGGGTTCCTGAAGTACGGGGCCTTCATCCCTCCTGAGCTCTTTGGCTCTGAGTTCTTCATGGGGAGGCTGATGAGAAGACGGCCTGAGCCCCGCATCTGCTTTCTAGAAGGTGAGGGCAGTCACTCTGAAGGCCCTGACAAGTCCAGGCCAGGCCTCTGAATTGAACATGACTCCTGTAGTCAGGTCTGGGCAGAGCCCCAGGATGAGGAGCAGGGTTGGGTGGCGGGAAAGAGCCGTTGAAGGGGCACCCCCACTTTCCATCAGCACCCAAGGGTAGGGGCCTCTGGCTTCCAAGTGTTGGGAGGCAGGGTGCTGGGGCCTGAGGGCTGACCTCTCTTGGGGGCTTGGCCTTCAGGTATCTGGAGCAACATTTTCTCCCTGAACTTGCTGGATGCCTGGTATGACCTCACCAGCTCTGGGGAGGGCTGGAATCAGCACATCAAGGACAAGATCAGGAACATAGGTGGGCAAGGGGCACAGGGACCTGGGATGAGGCTGCTCCCCTTAGACTCTGGTTAGGACATGTGAGGGGAAGAAGGGCTGGGCATTTCCATGCCTCCCTTAGACTAAGGTCTGTTTCTCTGGCTGCAGAGAAGGAGCCTCCTGCCTCCTCGGGGAACTCCTCATGGCTGGAGGCCTTGTGGCTGCAGCCGGGATCAGCCCTGGCCCAGGCATTTAAGGGCTTCCTGACAGGCAGGCCGCTCCACCAGCACAGCCCCAACTTCCTCGGGGGCCTCCAGCTGCACCAGAACTACTACAGCCAGAAAGGCTTCTCCACCTGGGCAGGTAAGGGCCATTTCCCGGGGTCCCCATGTAACACAGTTGAGATCCTGAGTGGGGATGGGCCATAGATGGGCACTGGCAGAGGCCCTGGGGGTCATAGCACCTACTTCTGAGGTATAACCTGGAGAAAATCCCCTTGGGAGGTGTTGGGGAAGGGCAGGGCAGCATATGCCTTCAGGATGTGACCCAGAGGTAAATTTGGGTAGATGACTGGTGGCAGCAGGGTGGCTGCCTCTGACTGTCACTGCCTCTCCCACCAGACTGCCAGCTAGACTCCAGGCCCAGCCAGCTAACCCCCCAGGAGCCCCAGCTCTGCCTGGTGGATCCCTGCTACTTCATCAACACCAGCTGTCCCTCCATGTTTCGGCCGGGCCGCAGGCTGGACCTCATCCTCTCCTTCGACTACTCTCTGTCCTCGCCCTTTGAGGTGCCTCTGATCACCCCACAAGAAGCCTTCTGCACAGCCAGGCCTAGCTCCAGGAGCAGGCAGCAGGGTCACTGAGCCGTTGCCTCACACCTTCCAGGAAGAAGGGGAGATAGGCCCTGATCCAATGGCTCCTGCCAGGGTCCTTGATCGGGAGAGGCTGTGTGCTGGGGCTCTGGGCTCCCAGTACAGGTGAATAGGAAGGGACCTCCCCACACAGGCTTCAAAGAGATATGAACAGAGCTGAGAGGAGACCCTGGGCATCCCCACATCCATTCCCCCAGATCTCCCCTGGGACTATGCAGATGTGGGACCCCTACTGATGTCCTCTAGGCTCTGAGACTTGAATAACCCAGCACTAGCAGTCCAGAATGCAGCATGGGGGAGGAGGGTGCTGGCTCTGTGCTCCACCTAAAGATTTTAAACAATGGTGTGGACCACAGGGATCCTCATGCTCCCTCCAGGTCTCCCTCTCAGGGATTATACAGCTTAGTGGGGCTTGAACCCAACCCGGACAGGACCAAGTTGTTGCTTGACACCATGGCAGCACACTTGGCCTGGAGCTGTCCCAGCACTGATCTGGGCTGCCCTACCCCCACCAGGCGCTGCAGCAGACTGAGCTGTACTGCCGGGCCCAGGGGCTGCCCTTCCCCCGAGTGGAGCCCAGCCCTCAGGACCAACATCAGCCCAGGGAGTGTCACCTCTTCTCTGACCTCTCCTGCCCTGAGGCCCCCCTCCTGCTGCACTTCCCGCTGGTCAATGCCTCCTTCAAGGACTACTCAGCCCCTGGTGAGGCAGCCCTTTCCCAGTAAACAGGCAGCTTGGCCCCTCAGAGGCACTGCCCTGCCCACCCTCGGCCTCTAGCAGAGGGCGAGGAGTCTGCCCAAGAGAAAGGCTTAAGGCCAGTCCCACTAGTCTTTGGACTCTTGCACGGCTCTATGCTGATGCCCACATCCCTGCAGTGTCCCCTGTTTGGAAAGTCACTGTGCTGTTGTCCTTTCTGTCATGACCCCAGCCTCTTTTGGCCTCCCCTTCCTCTGGGACCCCTGGGACCCCTGGCTCCTCTGCTCCTTTGCTCTGTGAGGGGTTCAGTTCAGCTGGCCTCTCTGTCATCCTACCCCGCCCAGCCCAGGCCCCTTCTTTGGGAGCTGGACTTCTTCTCAAGGGCCTCTGAAATCTAAACCCTCATCACATTCCTTCTTGTCCTCTCCTCTCACCAACTGGTCAGAATTTCATCACTTTTTGGAAGGAAAACTAGTTTCTGCCTTTGTGCCTTATTCCCAGCCTTCTGGTTTGCACCATAATTCCAAGTCTTCCAGCTTTGTTCTTAACTTGCTCAGCCCACATCTTGGAATTCTAAAGAATTTTTCTCTCTCAACAAAGACTGGTTCTTGCCAAGCAAAAGCCTCCTTGTTTCCACCGTGAGTTTTGGGAATCCTTTCGCTAACCCAGTTGACTTTCTTGTTCTGGCCGTTCGTATCATACCCAGAAGCAATATACAGATATTGTGGGGTTGCAGATACTGGGGGAAGAGTGTCATGCATGCCCCAGGAAAATGTGGGAGCAGCAAACTCCTCATACCTCCAAATACTACCCTACTACCCACCTTCATATTTCTGGGCAAAGGACACTGAGAGCAGGGAGAAAAGCAAGTGCCCCTTGGGGGTGGGGCCAGCAGCTCCCCCCACCTTGCTGCAAGCTCTGTCCTGCCCAGTCACAGAGGCCTCTGTGTCCCTCTCCTCATCCCCTCCCCCTGGACAGGTGTCCCACGCAGCCCCTCAGAACTCCAGGCTGGCCAAGTGGATCTCACAGAGGCCACCTCCCCCTACACTCTGTTCAACATGACCTACAAGGAGGAAGATTTTGACCGCCTGCTGCAGCTCAGTGACTACAACATGCGGAGCAGCCAGGGCACCATTCTCCAGGTCCTGAGGATGGCTGTGAAGCACAGGGCCCTGGAGACCAGGCCTCGAGGGGCGCAGACCTGAGGCTGCTCAGAGTCCTCACTGCCCTTAGGGCCACAGTGTGACCCTCCAGGGGCTGAGGGCTTAACCCAATCTGCAGCTACAGCAATCTTCTAGCTTTACTACTAACATGCTCAGCCCACATCTTGGAATGTGGCTGGAGTTCCCGGCTCTCCCAGGCCTGGGCCACCTTTGCAGCTAGTCTCACTGCCCAAAGGAGGCTATGCCTCCACCCAAAGTTCTGCTCAGAGTCCTCTGGTGTTTTATGTACTGTGTGAACACCTCTTAACCTCCCTCACTCAAGGATACACACGCACACACAGATTGGACTCTGGCTGGTTTAAGAAGAGTTGAAAATAAACTCTTCACTAGGCTAGTGTGTGGAATAGCTGGTCCAACCAGATATATACATAATCACTTTCATGTGGAGTGAATTTGGGATGCAAGCTGGAAGTACCAGATGAGGGGTAGAGATAAGAAAGGCTGGAGATGGTCTAACCTGACAGGTGGCTTCAGGCATCAGAAATCACAGTATGTCCTGAACATATTCCTGCCCCTCCCCCCTACCACCTATAGCTAAATTTATTCCTAGTATTTTATTCTTCTTGATGATGATGTACATTGAATTATTTTCTTAATTTAATTTTCATATTATTCATTGCCATTTTATAGAAATACTATTGAATTTTGTATATTTATCTTATATTCAGCCATCTTGCAGACCTTATTATTGGCTCTAACACTTTTTTTTTTTTGCAGTTTATGGCCAGGGCTGGGTTTGAACCCACCATCCCTCGCATATGGGGCCAGTGCCCTACTCCTTTGAGCCACAGGTGCTGCCTGACTCTAATACTTTTTTATGTATTCCTAGAATTTTCTATAGACAGATCATGTCTTCTGAAAATAGAGATGATTTCTTCTTCCTTTCTGATGTGAGTGCTTTAATTTCTTTTTCTTTACTAATTGCCCTACTAGAGCCTCTAGTACAATGTTGCATAGATGTGGCTGGAGTAGACATACTTGTTTTGTTCCCAATATTTGGGGGAAGGTATTGTGTTTCTTACCATTCAATGGGATATTAGTTGTGGGTTTTTCTTAGACATCTTTTATCAGGTTGAAGAAGTTCCCTTCTCTTCCTAGTTTGATTATTGTTATTATAAAATGGTGTTAAATTTTGTCAAATCCTTTTTCTGTGTCTATTGAGATGACTGTATGGGTTTTGTTCTGTATTCTATTAACATGCTATATTACATTAATTATTTTTTGTATATTAAACCATCCTTTTATTCCTGGAAAAATTTCCACTAGATCATGGTATATAATCCTTTTTATGTACTGTGCGAACACCTCTTACCTCCCTCACTCAAGGGTACACATGCATACACAAAGTCACCCACCACTATTGCTACCCTGGCCCCAGGTAGGGGTTGCAATGGGAGTGTTAATACAGACCTTGGTTCAGGGATTGCCCTCACATGCTGTCCTCTCTCTACACTTTTCTTTCTTCTGCTTCATCTGTATTTTGCTTTATTTTAATTCTCCACTTTCTCTATTTTATCCATAAACTCTTACGTTTTTAACAATGATGATAATGGAATTTGCTAATTGTTTTATTTTATGCCAGGCATTTTACATTAATGCCCTTAATTCTCACAGCTGCCTAATGTGTTAGTACTATCTGTATGTTGTCAATGATGAAACTCATGGGTGAGAAAAGAAAAAAAAATCCCACGACTTGATCAGCTGGGAGCTGGCCTGGCACCAGCCTGCTGGGCCATGGTGTCCTCCTGATGCATGCACCTCTTTCACAGAGCATGAGTGTCAGGCTGTGATGGAGCAAAATAGAAACAAGGCCAATCCATAAGTAAGTCTGAGCACTGACAAACGCATGAGCTCTGTGAAACCACACAAATGGCCAACATTGCCCTCTCCCTTTCCACATGAAAGATTACTGTTTCTTTACCAATTATAGCCTTTTAGCCCTGCCCTCTTCCTCCACCTGCTTGATAAAAATTGTGAAGCGACCCAATTGTAGAATTGCCCCCACTTCCTGACAGCATGCAAGCCAGAGCAAAACTATGCTCCCTTAAACATTTCTTAAAATCATCTCATTCAAGCCCAAACCCTACAAGTTCCCCCCACCACACACACCACTTACTGTGACTCTCTATGGTATGCAGTCTCCTTTTGCCACAAGCACCAATAAACCCAAATGCGTTCAACTACTAGGATGTTTCCAGAAGTCTTTGACAGATGGCACCAAAATGGTTAAACAATTTGCTCAAGATCACCAACCTCAAAGTGGCAAAGCCAAGACTGGAAATGGAAGCTTTTAGAAGCAATGCCCAGGTTTCTAACCACTACCACTCAGCATCTTTGAACACTGACTTTGTAACATGCTCTATTTTTAGTGAATAATTATCATCCAAAGAGAGCTCTAGCCTCTGCCCTTGTTACTGGAAGGTAATCTCTGGGTCCTGGAATGTCCTGTCTGACAAGAGTGTTCTTTGTTTGCTGGAGGACATTGTCCACCCTAAGGAACTACAGACTCAGTTTTAGCCCAACCTCTAGAGAGGGCTGAAGATCACAAGCCAGTCACATGGGCAGTATCTGTTTGAGCCTTGCTTTCCTGATTGACAATGCTCTGTGCATACTGTCATCCCTTGTGGCCAGGAGGTGGTGACACCATCCAGAGCTCCATGGGGAAGATGCCTGCCTGGACGCTCCATGATTGGACTGCCCCAGATTCTGCCCTATGTGTCTTTTCCTTTGAATGATTTTAAGTTGTACCTTTTCATTATAATAAAGGTGTAATCATAAGTTAATTCTTTTCTGAGTTCTGTGAATCATCCTCACAAATTATTGAACCTGAGGATGAATTATTGAATGTAAAGGTGCTGAAGGTCAGCAACTTCAAATGTAGCCAGCTGAACTACTCCTTGAATTTCTAATTCCAACTTCCATTCTATTTGTCTCAAGAAATCAATGAATTCAATGACAAAATCTCCAAGGATTTAGACATAATAAGAAATTGCATTAATGTACACAGCTATGATTTAATATTAATAAAAAAAGAAACTGCAGACTTTAAAGAAATGAGAAAGTTATTCAAGGAGCTTCACAATATAGTAGAATCCCTCAGTAATAGAGTGGAGCTGGCAGAAGAAAGGATCTCTGAAGTTGAAGACAAAGCTTTTGAATGTTCCCAAATGCTCAAAGAGGCAGAGAAGTGGAGAAAAAAAAAGGATCAGTCACTGAGAGAGTTGTGGGATCACTCCAAGAGTGCAAACATTTGCCTTATAGGAATTCCTGAAGGAGTAGAGGATGGTCCTAAAGGCACTGATGCTATACTCCAAGATACAATGGAGGAGAATTTCCCAAGCATGGCAAGAGATACAGAAATTCAGATACCAGACAGTTTCAGAACCCCAGCATGACTCAATCCAAATAAAACATCTCCTAGACACATTGTAATTACCTTTGCCAAAGTTAATACAAAGGAGAAAATTCTGCAAGCAGCCAGACATAAGAAAAGTATAACCTATAAGGGGAAGCATATTAGAATGATTGCAGATCTCTCAGTTGAAACTTTTCAAGCCAGAATAGGATGGTCATCAACCTTCAATCTCCTAAAACAAACCAACTTTCAGCCCAGGATCCTGTATCCAGATAAACTGAATTTCTTTTGTGATGAAGAAATCAAATACTTTACTAACTTACACATGTTAAAGAAATTAGCCATAACTAAACCAGCACTTTTGGATATTCTCAAATCCACCTCCATAATGATCAGCTCAATGGTCTACCACCAAAGTAAACTCACTCAGAAAGCCTTGAACCCTAACATTCATAATGGTGAGAGGATTAAAAATATCCACAGGACACTTGAAAAACCTGACAACCAAAACACTACAATGCTTATCAATTCTATCAATGGGAATGACTTAAATTGTCCTCTAAAGAGGCACAGATTGGCTGACTGGATACAAAAACTCAGGCCAGATATCTGTTGCATACAAGAATCTCATCTTAAAGGATAAAAATAGTCTGAGAGTGAAGGGGTGGACATCTATAATTCAGACAAATGGAAATCAGAAAAAATCAGGGGTTGCAATTTTATTTGCAGATACAATAGGCTTTAAACTAACAAAGGTAAGGAAAGATAAGGATGGTCACTTCATATTTGTCAAGGGAAACACTCAACATGAAGAGATTTCAATTATTAACATTTATGCTCCCTTTGGAAACACTCAACATGAAGATATTTTAATTATTAACATTTATGCTCCCTTACCAGAATGCTCCTCAATTTATAAAGGAAACCCTAACACAGGAACAATTTGATATTTTCCTGCACTATAATAGTTGGAGATTTTAACACCCCTTTGGCAGTGTTGGATAGATCCTCCAAGAGAAAACTAAACAAAGAAATATTGGACTTAAACTTGATCCTACAATAAAGGGACTTAACAGACATCTACAGAACATTTCATCCTAATAAAACTACACATTCTTCTCATCAGCCCATGGAACATCCTCCACAATTGATCACATCTTAGGTAACAAGTATAACCTCAGTAAATTTAAAAGAATAGAAATTATTCCTTGTATTTTCTCAGACCATCACAGGATAAAAGTTGAACTCAACAACAACAGGAATCTTCATACTCAAACAAAGTCATGGAAACTAAATAACCTTATGCTGAATGATAGCTGGTTCAAAAATGAGATTAAGAAGGAAATTACCAAATTTTTGGAACAAGATGACAATGAAGACTGAAGACATGAATTATCAAAACCTGTGGGATACTGCAAAGGCAGTCGTAAGAGGGAAATTCATAGCATTGCAAGCCTTCCTCTAAAGAAAATAAAGAGAGGAAGCCAACAACTTAATGGGTCATCTCAAGCAACTAGAAAAGAAGCAAAAGAAAAGAAATAACCAAAATTAGAACAGAATTAAATGAAAACAAAATAATCCTTCAGAAGATCAATGAATCAAAAAGTTGGGTTTTTAAAAAAAGATTAACAAAATTGATAAACCTTTGGCTAAACTAACCAGAAACAGAAAAGTAAAATCTCTAATATCATCAATCAGAAATGATAAAGGAGAAATAACAGACACCTCAGAAATTCAAAAAAAATGCTTAATGATTACTACAAAAAACTCTATTCTCAGAAATATGAAAATCTGGAGGAAATAGACAAATACCTGAAAGCATACCACCTTCCTAGACTTAGCCAGAAAGAATTGGAAATGTTGGGTGGCACCTGTGGCTGAAAGGAGTAGGGTGCTAGCGGCCCCATATACTGGAGGTGGTGGGTTCAAACCCGGCTCCAGCCAAAAACTGCAAAAAAAAAAAAAAAAAAAATTGGAAATGTTGAATGGACCTATATCGAGCACTGAAACAGCATCAACTATACAAAATCTCCAAAAAAAGAAAAGTCCAGGACCAGTGGCTTCACATCAGAATTGTACCAAATCTTTAAAGAGGAACTAGTACCTATATTATATAACCTTTTCCAAAACATAGAAAAAGAAGGAATACTTTCCAACACATTCTACAAAACAAATATCATCCTGATCCCCAAATCAGGAAAAAGTCCAACAAAGAAAAAATTATAGACTAATATTATTAATGAATATCAATGCAGAAATATTCAATAAGATCCTAAAAAACAGAATTTGACAGCACATCAAAAAATGGATGCCCCATACCAAGTTGATTTTATCCCAGGGTCACAAGTTTGGTTCAATATATGTAAATATATAAATATAACACATCACATAAACAAAATAAAATACAAAGACTATATGATTCTCTCAATTGATGTAGAAAAAGCTTTTGATAATATCCAGCACCCTTTCATGGTCAGAGCACTTAAGAAAATAGGCTTAGATGGGTAATTTCTTAAACTGATAGAGGCCATCTATAGCAAACCCACAGCCAATATCATATTGAATGGAATAAAATTGAGAACATTTCCCCTCAGATCTGGAACTAGATAAGGATGTCCATTGCCTCCACTGCTACTCAACATATTAATGGAAGTCTTAGCCATCACAATCAGGCAAGAAAAGGGAATCAAGGGTATCTAAATGGGATCAGAAGAGATCGAACTCTCACTCTTTGCAGATGATATGACTTTATACCCAGTGGTGGGAGGGCAATCAGTGGGACCTCACCTATGGTGCACATACTCTATTCAAATCTATTGAGAGTAGAGTATAAATGTCTTGATGTAAGCATTCCAAATTATATATAAAATTAGCACATTGTACCCCATAAATGCATTAAGGTACACAGTTATTATTTAATTAAAAAAATTAAATTAAATTTTTAAAAAATTGCAGCCAGTGGGCCTGAACTGAAGGTGGTTTTGGGGACTCTTGAACTTGCAGCTGGTGATTGAGGTCATGACAGTCTTGTGAGGACTGATTGCCTCAGGCGGTACAGTTTGGTAGCCTTCACTGCAGAGGGAGTCAGAAGTCCCAGGAAAATGTGGCACTCTGGAGGGCTGTACTCCCAAACTTGGAGTTTGGCCAACTCCAGGCACCTCTGCTCTGGAGAGTGAGAGGGGGTACAAGTAGAAAAAGACTCTTTCCATTAAGGGAAATCTCAATAATAAAGTCAGACAGACAGCTGAGAAGTGTTCCACACAGCTGAGGCTCAAGGCCATGCCTGCCACATGAGTGTGTTTTGCTGTCTCACATCCTGCCCCTAACTACCTGAGGGCCCTGGCAGCTCCACCCTCATTGAGGTGAGGACTGTGACTGTAGCAATTGTCAGACCCCACCCAAAGCTCCCATGGAAATTGCACAATGCTCTTCCTGCAGCCTGTGGGCCCCTCCTGGGACAGGCCAAAGATGACCCGCAGAGACAGGCTTACCAGGCTATCCTGTCACCACTCGTCCCAGGACAGGGCTGGCACTCTGCCCACTGCTCAACGCAGGTTGTGGCAGTGAGAATGGTGAATGAGAAGGACTGAGAGACATGGTTTTTCCTGATCAAGCGGGATTCATCTCAGCAATGAAAGAATGGTTGCATATTAGAAAACTCACAAATTTTTGAGTAATGTATAGACCAAAGGAGAACAATGACAATATAAAAGTGATTGCTTGACAAAATTCAACACAAACTCAGAATTTATGAAATGCTCCTAATAAATTAGGGCATTTAACTAATGTGCTATAGGATAACTGTGATCTTTAATTATCTGTGTCAACTTGCTGGGTCACAGTGCCCAAATATTTGGTCAGACAGTATCCTGGATGTTTCTGTGAAGGGAGATTAACATTTAAGTGAGTGGGTTTTGAGTAAAGGAGATAATGTGAGTAGGCCTTAACCAATCAGTTGAAGGCCTTAATATAACAAAAACTGATCTTCTAGCAAGAAGGAATTCTGCCAGCAGGCTGCCTTTGGACTCAAAGTGCAATTCTTCTCTCGTGTCCAGCCTGTCAGCCTACCCCATCAGTCTTGGACTCACCAAGCCTCCATAATTGTATGAGCCAATGCTTTAAAATACCTCTCTCAGAGAGAGAGAAAGAGAGGAGAGAGGTACCTTATATATACAGAGAGAGAGAGAGAGATACACACACATATCCTGTTAGTTCTGTTTCTGTGTACAGCACTGACTAATATAATATCCATTTGATGATAAAACAAAATCCTGTCATCCTGAATTGTGAATTCTTAGATTCATGTCCTTAAAGTTCAGGAAGATCAAGCTTCCCACTATCTCCATGTCTTTGCAATGGTTTCCTGGAACTCATTCGGTTTCTGTGGGTCAGGAATTGAGGCATGACTCAGCTGGTCCTCTGCAATCAAGGTACTGGACGGGGCTGCAGTCATCCCAACATTCAACTGGGGAAAGATCTGTCTTCCAGCTCACACATGTGGTTGCTGGCAGGATTCAGTTTCTCAAAGGTTCGCTTGTCCTGAGGTCACCTTTAGTTCCATAGGGAAGGTCACAACATGGCAGGTGGCTTCCTTAAAGTGAGCAAGCAGGAAGAACTAGAGAGTCTGAGGGACATTCTAAAGAAAAAATACCCCAATTCTGTGATAGATCAGGGGATTAAAGAAGGTGAAGATCCACAGAAGACTCTAAGATTTTAGTCTGAAAAATCAGTGGTAGTAAGGGCAACAAAAGTCTCTAGAAAGAGTCCAGGTCTTTGCAGAGGGGGTAGATGGAGAACTTGTCCCACAGCGAGCTGCCTCTGAGAAGTCGTGCGGTCTAGTAAAAGGAACGTGTTCACAGAGGGGATCTCAGAAGCACAATCCAACATTTTTTAGAATAAAATGGGGAAATGCTCTAAACGACTAGAAAAAGGAATGCTGACACGTGGAGTTCTAAAGAGATCAGGGCCCGCGATGATGTTAAAAGGCACAGGAATGTCAAGGAAGAAGACAGGGCAGCCAGGAGCCACACAACCAGAGTTCAAAGCTGGATAGGACCTCACGGACTTTTAGCTCACCCCATGCATCCACAGAGGAAGAAACAGACACTGAGGATGCCCAGGGCATGTGTGACACTCACTGTTTTGGGCGAGCTGTGGTCATTACCCTTCTTTGGGAACAAATATCCACTTCCCTGAGAAGATCTCACCTCCTTCACTCAGCTTAGGGCTGCGGCTCAAGGGGCAGGTTTTGCCTCAGGCCTGGCCAATCACAGCAGGCGTTGTATTCCCTCCGCCCCAGAGGTTGGCTTAGGAATGAGCAGGTGACCAAGGACAGCCAATGAGATGCCAGGAGGTTTGAAGGCTGCAGAGGTTGGCGCTCTCTCACTGGGCTCCAACCCTGGTTTTGTGAAGCAGAGGTGATTCTACCTTCTGGCGCCTGTGAACCTGTCTGAGGATGGAGGGAAGTTGGGTGGCCAAGCCTATTGACGAGAGAGACGCCAGGCCCCATCCACTGTGTGGAGTCTAAGATTAAACCAGCGCCTGTCTGGACTGCTCAGTCACTCCTCCAAACACTTTCCTCCCTCCTCCACCTTTTATTTTCTTCCCCACCCACCCAATCTCACTTGAGTCAATCTCACTTGAGTTAGGTTTTTTGTCACTCACAATCATGAATCCTAGTTTAAAATGCAGGAAAAATGAGTTTAATAGAGAGGAGAATGTTGGTCTCAGAATTCTGAGGCACAAGGAAAACCAAACCAGAGAGTGACCTTTGACACTAAGCAATCAATAAAGACGTTTAGAATAGATCAATACCCTGGAGTATCTTGTGCACATGCACAGCATGTTTGTGGTGTTTATGGCAGCAGTGTTTGCATTAGCAAAAAGCAACAATCCAAATGTCTGTCAATAGGAGAATGGATAAATAAATCACAATACATTCAAATAATGGAATACTATACAGCAAGGAAAAATAATGGCTGCCAGCTTCACACATCAACATAGATGAATCTCAAAAACATAATGTTAAGTGAAAAAAGAAAATAAATACAGTTGCATTTGGATACCCCAAACTTAACAATAAGTTATTTAGGGACATATGTATGTATCCCTAAACATTTATTATATGTGTGTGTGATATATATGTATGTAGTAAACATGTAACAAAAATTGAGGAAATGATAAACACAAAATCCAGATTAGTTGTTAACCTTTCTGGGAAGGTTATGAAGAGAAAGGAATACATAGGAGTTTCAAAAGCATTGGTAATACTCTATTTTAAGCTGAGGGAGAGGGGGTTTGAGTACATGAGTGTGCATTTTATGACTCTTCACATTACATATGTGAATGTGTAGTATACATATTCCTTTGTGTTTATGAAATACTTCATAATGAAAATAAGTAAAATCTCATACTTCCCAATTCCTGCAAGGCCATTTGGCAGTTCCATGTATGAGGAGCAAAGGGCGATGGCAATGGCTGCCATCTATAGCACACGTCCTATGGTTGAACACTTTTAAGTATTTTCATTTTCTCTTTTAATTTTCACAACAGCCCCCTGAGGTAGTTGCTATACTAAGAGTTATGTTCTGAGGTTGGAGTTGGCGAAATAATCTGCTCAAGAGCACAGAGCCAACAACAGGTAGAGCCCAGGATCTGAATCCCCGCCACCTGCCTGCAGAATTCATATACTAGGCTTCCCCACATGCTGCCAAAGCCCATTTTAATAGACAGAACAGTCCCTAGATAATCCCCAGTTTTAGT
Organism: Loris lydekkerianus; assembly: GCA_963574355.1. Taxonomy (NCBI): domain Eukaryota; kingdom Metazoa; phylum Chordata; class Mammalia; order Primates; family Lorisidae; genus Loris; species Loris lydekkerianus. The sequence continues at coordinate 63,184 of CAUYPK010054488.1, read as the reverse complement.
GCAGAACTCTGGTAATTGCTGGATTGGCCCCTCTTGTCATAATCCAAGAGACCTAGAGAATGCCTCATCCTCTCATGGATCTAGGACAGGTGAATTGTAGTTCCTCTTGGGACTGAATTTTTCATGATTGACGGGGACAGTCGATTTGCTTAGGACTGAGGGAGTTCCTGAGATGGGAGAGTTTCAGTGCAAAAATAGAGAAGGTCTATGGAAAACTAGGTGAATTTGGTCATCCAGCCCAATACCTGGTCTTGAGCAGAGCAGTGAAGTGGGGACAGAGAACAAGCTGACCTGACTGTACTCCGGTGCAGGCTTTTGGCCATTACATGTATTAAGCCCACCCACTAGTACAACTGTCCCAGTCAATGTCTTAGGACTGTACTAGTCAGAAAAACAACGTGCTCCCCTTGTAAGTGTGAATGGGGGCTAGAAGTATTTGCCTCCCAGCAAAGAGCCACAAGAGAAAGTGCCGGCTCTTTTCCAACTGCAGCCTTCCTCTGGGAGGGGCTGGTTCATGAGAGTGAGCACTGAATAGGCAGGGACATCCCATGGAGGAGCAGAAATCATGATTGTGGGAGAGAGCTGGAGTTCAAATCCTGGCTCTGTGTTCCTTGAGATGGTTATCGAAATTCTTAAGCCTCTGTCTCCCCATCTCTACAAGGAGACAGCAATAACAACTTCACAGTATTTCTGGAAGGATTGCACAGAATGCTGACTATGAAGAATTTGACACAATACAGTACCTAACACGTAATGGAGATACTGTGTAAATGGTAGTTGTTATTTTAAAATTGTTATCATTTTAGAGATGGACCTGCATCCTTATTTGATACAGATCCATAGATATGAAGCACTTTTATTCACATAAATGATCACTGATTCACATACAAACTGTCGTACTTTATGACTCTTGCACTACCTGGTTTGAAAAGCCAACAATTATTGACTTGTCAGAGCCAAGGTTGTAGTTCAGATGGCTGCCGCCTGGGGCAGTGTTAACAAGTGACTGCTGTCCGTACAATTTGCCGGGCTGCCCCAGGTATGGAGAAGTGGTCCCAAGAGCACAGGATATACTCATCCTCTGTACACATTCCACAAAATATGCGTCTAAACTCACTATAGCAACATTATGTATTAATTAGTAACCAGCACTTACGTGTATGTTCAAAGAAGGACACATTCAGAGCAAAATTCAAAGACATAAATTCCTAGGCAAAGGTTCTCTCAGTGCTAGCATAATCCAGTGTCAGCTGGGATTTTCCTCTTCATGACTAGGGAATCCATCAACAGCAAAATGAATAAACAAATTTTGGTGCGTAATGTTCCATTCATGCAATGGAATAGTATGCAGCTAGGAAAACACTCAGTTCACACATGGTGTGAATATAGTTTAATGTTCAGTTCATGAATAAACACTCAGTTTATTCATGGTGTGAATAATGTTTAATGTAAGAGGCCAGGAATGAAAGAACAATATTGGATGACTGGCCTATATAAAATTCCAAAATTGATCAAACTAATTCTGGTAATAGAAATCAGAATAGTTTTCCTTTGGAAACTATGAGCTCTGTGATTGGAAGAACAAGGAAATTTTCTAGAATGCTGGTTACAAAGGAAGTCACCAGTGAAAATGCACCAAGCTGCACGTTTATGATACATGCATTTTCCTGTATGTATGTCAAGTTCAACTAAGAGTTTACTAAAAAGAAAAAAATCTGGGGGTGCCAGCAGATATCTGCATGGTGGAACATGGTAACCTTTGATTTGTGTCTGCCAGGGTGATCCCATCACTCTTGTCTGTTAACTCCTCCCCCCAGGGATCTATGAGGGGGAGTGTGTGTGGCCAGGACTGACCTAGCTCAGGATGTCATTGTCTTGGCACTGGGGATTGGCCCAGGGGACTGATCAGAACCCTTCCCTAGGATGGCCTGTTGAAATAACTCCCCTGGTGTTGGGTTGCTAAGCTTGGGCTGCCGACGGCTATATCCCCCGCAGGTGGAGAGAGACTGGCTCTAGGAGGAGAGAATGAGGTCAGTGGGTGGAGAAGCACAGAAGCAGAGAAGAAAAAAGCAGGACACAAGAGTCCTGGAGCTTCAAATCCAAGGTTTTGACCTTCCTCAATTTCTCTTCATTTCTTTCAATTCTGTTAATCTGGCATTGTTCCTAGCTAGGTGAGGCAATGAACTAGTTTATATGCAACTTGTTTACTTTGGTTCCTACCTGCAACTAAAAGAGCCTTGATTCGTCCATTGAGCAACAGAGTGGATGGCAGGACCACTGACTGAAGGAGGCACCCCACAGGGGCAGAACTTTCTCTTCTGGAGAAAGTGTGAGCAGCATGAATCCCCCTCATCCCAGAAGGTGTAAGTGCTCCTCCCGTGTCAGGAAGGTTTAACAACTTGACCAAGGCGATTTACATAATCTTGTCTGTGCCAGGGTTGTGGCTAGCCCCCAAGGTCTAGCCCCCAAGGACATGTAATCATGTCCTAGTTTGGCATTCAAATTGAGATTCTTTTCTTTGGAAATATCAATATAATTGGCTTCAAGCCTTCAACCAGTCTGGCTTAGAAATATTTGTTTCCTTCTTGGATTTCTCCCAAGAGTAATAACCACAAAACCCTCAGTGGGATGCTTATTCATTCCAGGGAGTCCGTCCTAGCCATGAAGGTGCTGAGAAAAGGAAACCGACAGCCTCCCATTAGCCATCAGCCCAGGTTTTCAGTGGACTCTTGTTTTCACTCTCAGGGCCACATGGTGTCACTGTTGAAACACAGACAAGCGGGATTGGTGTGCTCCCCATACACTGGGGTGGGGGTGGGGGTGGGGGGGACAGAGGGCAGGACACAACTGCTTCAGGAACTATAACCTAACATGCAAACATTGTAACCTAATTCTCTGTACCCTCAAATTAACCTGAAATTAAAAAAAAAAGCTAGAAACCGATTGAATGTATACCAGTAGGAAAATGATTAAATATATTATGTTACATATATACCATTATGTTAAAATAATGTGTAATGCTATAAAAGTTGACTTGAAGGAATGTGCTTAATGAGAGTAGTTTGTAGCATATGATCCCATATTTTATTAATAAATTGAAAATTGTGCCAAAAAAACTGAAAGAAAAGAAAAGAAACAGACCAGCTATCACCCTGGTGTTGCCCCCACAGCATTGATAGAATACAGATGCTTCAGCTACTCACGAGTTGTCCTCTCTGCTGACTGCAGGTCTGGTAGGCTGACCACGAACCCCCCACCAGCTCCTGGCGCCTGATTTGCCCCTTTCCCCCCTTTCTGGGATTTGAGACTGGGAGGGCTTCCCAGACCACACATGCAGGCTCCACGGCCCTGGAAGCACATGGCCCCAGCTAGTCCTACATGGCTGCAGATGTTTGTGCCAGTCTCACAGCTGCTTTCCCCAGGCCTGCGGTGCCAGGGTGCTGGTGAGGCCCAAAGGGTCACTACACTGCAGCTCAGCAGCGCTAACCTGGAGCTCCCTTTCTCTCCCTATTTCTGTGTTCTACCCTTAGAATGAGGGAAATTCTAAGAAGACCTAGCCCTAACCCCATTTCCTACTCTGTCATGAAGAACTCCTAAGAGCTGGGCAGGGCAAGGAAGGGATGAGTGCCACCACCCTAAAGCTGTTCTTGAAGGAAAGTTTGGAAAATGCCCACCTCCACCTTCAGGGGAGACAAAATAGATGATATATCTTATTTTTTGTAAAAATATTACTTGTAATATTGAGATCATTTGAAGAGTTGTAAAAATACCTATAATAGTCACATGACTCAGTTCTGGGATTCAACTAGGTTACAGAAGCTGCGCTTTCTACAATGGCGGAATGGGGCCAAAAGGGTACTAACATGGATTATAGCCTGGTGTTTAGCAGGTGTTAACTTCTCACACTTCTGTAAAGCCAGCATCCTTATTATCTCTGTTTTGCAAATAGAGAAACTAAGTCCCAGAAAGGTAACTTGTCAAAACATGCTCAAACACTGCGGGAACCATCCCCCCCATTCCCTACACACAAACACACACACCCCACCCATATACACACACTCTGCTCTTGCTGTGTCTCTAATGGGTGTGCACTGTCTGCTTTTTTTTTTTTTTTTTTTTTGAGACAGAGTCTCACTTTGTCACTCTCGGTAGAGTGCCAGTAGAGTGCTGCAATCTCAAACTCTTGGGCTCAAGTGATCCTCTTGTCTCAGCCACTTTTGAATCAGGAACTCCTAACTGTGAGCCTCGCCTTTCTGTCTTCCCTGACTTCACTCATTACTTTTTCCGAGGCTGTAAGGAGATATCCCTAGATCCAGGGCTGGAGATAAGTCAGCTCCTTATAATGATAAAGCCCTCTTCCCCCTTTTTTGGAACAAAATTAAGTGGGCTTTTGTTCCCTGAAACCTAAGTGCCTTGGGCAGAGCCTGTCTATACATAAGACAAAAGCAGCAGCTACTATGCCCTGTGGCTCTCCCGGCCCAGACTCTCTCTCCCAGCAAATATGAATCACTTACATGTTCCACTAACTGTCCCCAACTATACTCTGTCAAATCCTCCTCTCCTGCTACAAATAGATATTTGAGCAAAGAGAGTCTGAACAATGTGAGACTTGCAACTTACTATGTGCCTTTAAAATATCTGTTAATTTTTTTTCTTATTCACTTCTCTAAAATTGAAGGTCTACAGATGTATAGAATGCTCATTAAGTATTCATCTTCCAAATCCTACAGACACACCCTTCACAGTTAGTCGAATGTGCCAAGAAGCAATTCTGAACATTTTAATTTAATTTTAATTTAAGGATCAGAGGGACAGTTCTTTTGGAGTGGCTTGAGATCTCTTCTGCCCCTTTCTCTAGTGATCTCTGCTCTCTGCTTCTCACAAAGGGGCTTTCTTGTTGGAGAACACACTTCCTTAAAGAGCCTGGTGCTGCAAACTGAGGCTGCCTTTTTTGCTATCTGTAAGATTTTCCACAGTCTAAATGATTATTTTAATCAAACAAAGCGTCCTGTCATTCTAATTATACCATTAAAAATGCATTTTCTTTAGTGACGCTTTTTTGGAATTAAAAAAATAAAATAAAAACAAGGCTGACCACGTTGGCTCATGCCTGTAATCCAGGCAGTTTGGGAGGCTGAAGTGGGAGAATTACTTGAGTTCAGAGTCTGAGACCAGCCTGTGCAAGAGTGACTCCCTCATGTCTACAAGTACATATATAGAAATATTAACTGGGTGTGGTGGCAGACACCTGTAGTTCCAGATACTCAGGAGGCTGAGGCAGGAAGATCACTTAGACCCAGAAGTTTGAGGTTGCAGTGAGCTATGACGCCACTGCATTCTAGCTGGGGCAACAGGAGACCCTGTCTCAAAAAATAAATAGATAAAAATTTTAAAATAAAGATAAATTATCAATCTTTTCTCCAATTTGCAGTGAGCATTACTTTTGTGAATAACCAATGCAAAATAAAACCAACAACATTCTTTGTGTGTTTGGGTTTTGTTTTGTTTTTTGAGACAGAGCCTCAAGCTGTCACCCTGAGTAGAGTGCCATGGCATCACAGCTCATAGCAACCTCCAACTCCTGGGCTCAGCGATTCTCCTGCCTCCGCCTCCTGAGTAGCTAGGATTACAGGAGCCCACCACAACGACCGGCTATTTTTTGGTTGCAGCTGTCATTGTTGTTCGGTGGACCAGGCTGGATTCGAACCTGCCAGCTCAGGTGTATGTGGCTGGTGCCTTAGCAGCTTGAGCCACAGGCGCCGAGCCACTCTTTGTGTTTTAAAGAATCACAACTTGAGGATTAAAAATTGATTTGACAAAAATTAGACTTGTAAAGAAATAGTGGCTGCAAAAGAAAATTCACAAAGGTAAAACTCTAACAGGTAAAAACTCATGGCACGTGGAAAAGGCTTGATCCCCATGAAAATAAATGGAAAAACTGGAAGCAGATAAATATTCTGTGGAAAATTGATCAAGATCAAGAAACTAAACTGGCTTAACTGAATTTGCTCCAGAAAATGCTTTTTCTCTTTTGCCTTTATATAAAATTATGTATGCAGCCCCCCATTACCTGCTCAATACCACTTGCCTCCCCTATTACAAATTTTAGGTATTCTTCATAAAATATTTTCTAGATAAAAGTTTATTAAATTAGAATACTTTTTATAAAAATGTTTACATTTAACAGAACTAAGTTAAAACTTTCCCATTTTATAAAAAAGGGGGCGTTAGGGCGGCTGGCCCTACATACGGGAGGGGGTAGGGCGCTGGCCCTATATACCGGAGGTGGTGGGTTCAAACCCAGCCCGGGCCAAAAACTGAAAAAGAAAGGGGGGGACACGTTAAAACATACACACATGATAACCACACATCAGGGCCAAATATACCATCCCTCAACATAACCATCTCAGCTTATTCCCAGCTTTTCTGCATTAAATGCTATGTTACTTTTGCAAATAATCCCATGCTTTGCTTTGCTTTTTTCCCCTTCCTTCCTTCCTCCCCAAACCCTCCATTTCTGCCTTTCATTTTTTCTTTTCTGTCAACATTCACCAAGTACCTATTATGACTCGGGCACTTTGCTCAAATGCAATCCCTGCCTCAGGGAAGACTGTGGAAAGAGCAGGGTAAGATGGCACTCTAACGGTGGGGGTGAGTGCCATTTGTAAATTTTGAATTGTGTGTACATTTAAGTTCAGGGCATACTTTCCATTAGGAAAAATGCTGGTTTAACTCATCTTGGGCCAGCATTACCAGGAATCCTGCCGAGGCACCCGCAGGAGTGACCAACTGTGCTGCTCCCCAGGGCCTTGCCAGCAGGAAATGGGCCTTTTGCAAAACCAGTGACCAGGTGCCCTGCAGGGCTTCTGGGCACCTGGTGCGTAGTGAAAGAACATTTGTTGAAGTTGTTGTTTTGGCAGAGGTTGAAAATCTTTTGCTTGATTTTTATTTTTGATGTGTAGGAGGTGAATTTTACTGGAAACTAAGCTATGTGAGGCCTGGGGACACGCTTTAGAAACATTTCTGAAGAATAAACACCTTCAGATACTCCCTGCCACTGATCAGCTCCTCTCTGCTTTCCCCATTCTGCCCACAGGGTCAGCGAATGGGAGGTCTCTCCCCTGGCTCTAAGTCCCTGGCAGCCTGCAGGCAGAAGCTCCTCTCCGTCTGTCTGTCCATCCCCATAGCCCTACCTTGGAGCAGCCCTGGTATCTGGATCACAGTAGGAAGAAATGGTTCAATCAAGGAAAAGGTCTTCAAGGGCAGAAAGAAAGAACAGGAGGCAGGGAAAAGAAGCCAGCTCTGGGCCATACCCAGACCACCTGCAAGGCTACTCTCTCTGCAACTATTCAACCTACCACAGCCTCCTTTCTTCATCCTGGGCGCCCAGCTCCAACCACCACCAGCTGGCACCAGGTCACACCTGTGACTGAGGATCTCACTGATTGGCTGCTTAGAACCAGCATCCATTCTGGATCTCACCTTCATGGGTCGGGTGAGACAGTCATGGGGAATACACAGCCACCCCTTGCAGGGCCCTTCCAGATGCCTGGGCAGGACAGAGAGCTCTGAATGGTGGTACCTGGGCTTCCTTTCACCTGGGATATATTTACCTGAGACATATTTACCAAAAGAAGGCTTTACCACATTCTAATCTATGTTTATTTTTAAAATTATAATTAAGATTTAAAGAAATGAGAACATCTAGGTACAATTAGGTATTTAATTCACTAATCTTCATTAATTTTCCATTATAGCTTTACCTTTGTGAATTTTCTTTTGGGGCCACTATTTATTTTTCTTTTCTTTTCTTTTCTTTTCTTTTCTTTTCTTTTCTTTTCTTTTCTTTTCTTTTCTTTTCTTTTCTTTCTTTAGAGACAGAGTCTCACTTTATTGCCCTGGGTAGAGTGCTGTAGCATCACAGCTCACAGCAACCTCCAGCTCTTGGGCTTAGGCAATTCTCTTGCCTCAGCCTCCTGAGTAACTGGGATTACAGGCGCCCCCCACAATGCCCAGCTTTTTTTTGCAGTTTGGCCAAGGCTGGGTTCAAACACACCACCCTCAGTATATGGGGCCTGCACCCTCCTCACTGAACCACAGGCGCTGCCCAGGGCCACTATTTCTTAACAAATCTAATTTTTGGCTGGGAGCAGTAGCTCATGCCTATAATCCTAGCACTCTGGGAGGCTGAGGTAGGTGGATTGCTTGAGCTCACGAGTTCAAGACCAGCCTGAGCAAAAGTGAGACCCCGGTCTCTACTAAAAAGTAGAAAAACTGAGGCAAGAGGATTGCTTGAACCTGAGTTGGAGGTTGCTGTGAGCTATGATGCCACAGCATTCTACCTAGGGCAATAGCTTGAGATTCTATCTTAAAAAACAAAAAACAAAAACAAAAACAAAAACAATCTAATTTTTGCCAGATCAATTTTTTTTATCCCCAAGATGTGATTCTTTAAAAATTTACCATGTGAAATTTTAGCTGTTGTTGGTTTTATTTTGCATTGGTTATCTACAAAAGTAATACTCATCCCAAATTGGATAAAGGACTGATAATTTGTCCTTACTTTTTACTGCAAAACAAACTACCACCTATCAATGTTCAGTCTAATCTAGGTCCCTTCCTCACATTCTGAAAGTTCACCTACAATCAGAAGTTATTCTGAGGGTTTTGTTTGTTTGTTTGTTTGATTGTTTTTTAAAGACAGAGTCTTACTTTGTCAACCTTGGTAGAGTCTCATGGCGTCACAGCTCACAGCAACCTCCAACTCTTAGGCTTAAGCGATTCTCTTGCCTAAACCTCCCAAGTAGCTGGGACTATAGGCGCCCACTACAATGCCCGGCTATTTTTTTGTTGCAGTTTGGCCAGGTCCAGATTTGAACCCACCACCCTCAGTATATGGGGCCAGCACCCTACCCACTGAGCCACAGGTACTGCCCTATTCTGAGTTTTTCATATGACTTTCCCTTTGACTTTAAGATAGCTTGGTTTCAAACTCTTTGTAGATTAGATATCTCTATCCACAGAATTTTTTTTTCTTGGTCTAATTTCAAGCTTCCTTTCTCCCTTGTGGCAAAATAAAAAGTGAAATATTATAGCTGCATCTAGCATCTGCACGCTTACTCTATCCGTAGGTGCTTTTGGCCAATGATTTCTTAGCACTGACTTTTTTTTTTTTTTTTTTTTAGAGACAGAGTCTCACTTTGTCACCCTTAGTAGAGTGCTATGGCATCACAGCTCACAGCAACCTCCAGCTCTTGGGCTTAGGCGATTCTCTTGCCTCAGCCTCCTAGGTAGCTGGGACTATAGGCGCCAACCACAACACCTGGCTATTTTTTGTTGCCATTTGGCCGGGGCCAGGTTTGAACCCACCACTCTTGGTATATGGGGCCAGGGCCCTACCCACTGAGCCACAGGTGCCACCCAGCACTGACTTTTTTTTTTTTTTTTTTTTTTTGGTAGACACAAAAAAGAGACCCTTGGTAGAGTCCACGATGTCACACCGCTCACAGCAACCTCCAGCTCTTGGGCTTCCACGATTCTCTTGTCTCAGCCTCCTGAGCAGCTGGGACTACAGGCGCCCGCCACAACGCCCGGCTATTTTTTGGTTGCAGTTTGACGGAGGCCAGGTTTGAACCCGCTACCCTTGGTATATGGGGCCGGTGCCCTACTCACTGAGCCACAGACGCTACCCAGCACTGACATTTTTTTTTTTTTTTTTTGTGAGGAGCGTGCTTTATTTTTCTGCTCAGAACAAGAAGAGGGACCAGATAATTGAAAGCGTTTTCTTCAAAGCTGGATGTCAGACAGTTCTTTAGAGCATCTTTTCCAGTGTTCAGATGTTTGAAGGTTGTCTAAGAAACCACCTTCCTGTCAGCGGTTTCTCCAAAATCACAGCTGAGTCAGATTTGGGGCGTGTGCATTCACAACAGTCCAGAGAAAGAACCTCTCCCTTGATTTGACGTTTCTAGACGTGAATTCTTGGGTGGCTGGTTTGTAGCTGAGATTAATAAGGACCTGGTTATTATTATTATTATTATTAAATTTCCCTGATTGAGGGAAATTTCTGCTTTGCTCCAGGAGGGCTGTGCAAGGTGACAAGCTTTGGGACACCCTGGGGCACTCTGCTTCCCCCGTGCCGGCCTAACCCTCTGTCTTAGGCTCACACCTGATTTTTTCACCCTCTCGGCCTGGGATGCTGTCCTCTGAGGACACACTCACAGGAATGGAGTCCTCACTTGGATTTGCAAGTTCAAATTTGGGGTGGACAGCCAGGCTGTGAGCTCCAGGGGAACACAACCTGTCACCAGGCAGCAGACTCTGGAATTTAGTTGTTTAGATTTTCTGTCCACTCCTATCAGTATTGCCCTGGGCTGCCTGGGTGTGGGCGTGAGGGGTGGGTGGGACCTGCCAGGGGGAACAGGGGACCCTTCTCACCAACTTCCTGTTGGCCAGACTGTCACACGGATCCCCAGGGACAGAGGTTAACTAGTAACACAGTCCTGCAGAAACAAGACTCCTGCCCTGCTAGTAAGAGACCTAGCAACTATTCGAGTCACTTCCAAACTGCTTTTGATTTGTAAGAGAACCAGGCATGTTCTTTAAAGAACCTCAACTCCTCTTATCATTATTACCACTGCCATTCAAGCTATTTTGTTCTAAATCGCACAAACAGAAAAATGTCACTTTACACACTTCTCCTACCAACACACCTAACTCTGGTCAGTGTCAGTGCAGGTCTGGCTGTGGCTTGGTTTCTGATAGGGCTGTTTAGGTGAGAGACAGTCCACTGGGAAACCCAAGCCTCAGAAAAGAGAAGAAGCTGATCGTGTTCCCAGGCAGAGAGATGCTGGGAAACTCAGAACTAGCACACGGAGAGACAGAAAGACGCACATCTTAAATGTACGTTTAAAAACAGTCGTAAACGGAACACAGAGAGAGTTTCTTGCTTCGTTTTGTTTTTAACATGGAACTATTACGTATTCTTTTTAAGCTGCCACACACGGCATCTACTACAAGGGCTACTAAAAGGGCTGAAATGAGAGGCAGAATGGACAATAAAATTCTGTTCTGGCCCATGGAACAGCCCTGAACAACAGGGCAGGGATTTGTTTTCAGGGCTCAAAATAGAGATCTAGGGGTGTCAGGCAAGAGGTGAGCAGCTTCACCTTCCCAGAAAAGCAAGTGTCCCTTAGGGATCCAGATGGCCTCAACCACCTGACTTCCAGCCCTCCCCACTGCACCCCCGGACACACACACATATTGAGTTTCACACTTTTAAAAATAGCTTCTGAGCAGTGCAAAGCTGTCTCTGAGCCTGGATCCCAGCAGGCTCCCCTTGGTGGAGAGCTGCCTTATGTAAGCCTAATTCTAGCTCCCTGCTTATCTTTCACACAGCACAAGACATTTCTCTCCACCAGAGTAGACCCAGATTGTTAGAAATATTCTCGGAGATAGATGTGAGACCCCTATAGCTAAGCCCAGACTTCCTGCAGCTCCGCTCCTTAATAATTCATCTGGCTTATCTTCAAGAGGAATCTGATGGCATTACTTTCACTTTCTTATAAAACCCCCTTGAAATTCCCCCAGGAAGCCCTGACAAGGCCTCGCTCTTACGGATCATCCTCACCTCCCCACAACCTGTCCTAGGCTGTAGAGAGGTGGCTGGAATGAATCTCCCGGTCTCAGAAGGCCATCCTGACCTGGGGACTAATGTGTTTGTCCCACAGAACCGAGAAGGGGATGAAGAAAGTAGCAGGTCAGGAAGAAACGTCAGTGCATTTGAGGATACACAGGACCTGGAAGCTCCGGATACCCCACTTTTACCTCTGATGGCCCCTGAGTGCTCTCAGGTACGTCTGTGTTTCTGGGGAGAGGGCTTCCTCACCCCTTAAATTTCACCCCACTTTCATAACTCTGAATAAGATCACTTGTGTCACCACAGTGTTAAGAGCTTGTCCTTTTGTTAATTTCTTCCCCAGAGGAGTCCCTTTACCCCACCCCCATCACCTACCTGCCTTTCCTTACCTCTCTGCGTGCTCCCAAGAAGTGGTGACTTCTTAGGGAGCACATTCTGTATGTCTGATACTCTGCTAGGGAGGGATGCTGTCTGCATTTGGTGAAGAAACTGAGGCTCAGAGAGGTTATGGAATTTTCCCAAGGTCACACAGCTAGTCTCAATGGGTAATCTGAAACGGAGGGTATTTCTGAGGAAGTAATACTGAGAAGAGTGAATGGGATTGTGCATGTAAATGATGTAACAGAGTGGCCTGGTGCAAAACAGGCCCCCAAACTGTGTGATGTTGCACAGCGGCAGAGCAGGCTTGTGAGTGTAATCATACGCAGCTCAGAGACGGGTGAGAGAAAGTATTGATTTGCCCATTTCCTCATGAAGCCACCTATTGGTTAGTGAAGAAAACCCTTTAACAAGAAATTCTCATCTGGTAAATTTTGTGGGCTATAAAAATTGAACATCATCATTGAAAAATGATCAGGCGATCCATAGCTGCTTCTCCTCTGGGTGGGTGAGGGAGCTTCCTGTGGGATCCCAGTGATTTGGGAAGGCGGCATGTTCCTGTGCCCCTCTGGCTGCTGTGGTCTCAGCAGGGTACCAGGCTGAGCTGTGCAGGAGTCAAGTCTTGCTTGTTCCTGCTGGCGGAGACCTCGCTCTCGGAGTGCTGGCCAAGGTCCTGCTGTCACCTCCTACGGATCCCTCTGGTCTCTGCCTCCCTTTCCCTGGTCCCTGGCTTGGTGGGTCCATCTTGAGCCTCAGCCAAGGGGTCACCATTTCTGGTCCCAGAAGGTCCCACTTTATACCTGTGTCCCTCAACCCAACATCCACCACACAAGTAGCTGCGGGACACTGAAGGGACAACCCAGTCCTCATGGGGACATCACTCTACCCCTTATCAAGCTGACTGTTCTGTGGAGGCACAGGGCCTCTGCTGGTGACCCATCTCAGAGTCAAATGTGAGAAGTGGTCAAATGTTTCCCTCAGCTTCTCCGACCTGCACCATCCCAGCCTTCCTAAAGAACAATCTTCTATAATCTCCCAGACTCTGGTTTGCAGGCTGTTCTCCCTTCCTTTTCCTGGTCCCAACTCCTTTCCAGAAGCCTCTTCATCTCATAGGCCAGGCTGCTCTTGATGTTGTGAAAGGGGAGATAAGAACAGGGACATGCTGCCACTGTCGCCTTGCTCAAGAGGCCAACGGCCTGTTCTTGCCTGCCCTGACATCGTTCGCCTCCTGACTCACACCTAGAGATGTCAGGTGAGATGTTACAGGAGCAATTAAAGCATAATAGTTTAATATTTACAAAAGTGTTAGCCTCATTAGAGTGGTTAAGAGTACTGGCTTTGGAATCAGACAGGGTTTGATACTTTGCACTGTCATCTCCAAGTCCTATCATCCCAGACAAGTTCCTTAACTGCTTCAAACTTTGGCTTCTTCAGCTATGGGGAGAAATGATGTGAGGAGTAAGCAGTGTGCTCAGCACGTGCCTGGAGCATACAAACTTGGAGCAATTGGATCGTTTCTGTGTTGTTATTAGAATGTTATTATCTATGACCATACCACCCTGAACACACCCAATCTCATCTGATCTCGGAAGCTAAGCAGCATCAGGTCTGGTCAATACTTGGATGAAGGATTTTAATTAATTTATTTATTTATTCATTTATTTATTTTTGAGATAGAGTCTCACTTTGTTGCCCTCGATAGAGTGCTCACAGAAACCTCAAACACTTGGACTCAAGTGATTCTCTTGCCTCACCCTCCCAATATAATAGCTGGGACTCCAGGTGCCCCCACAATGCCTGGCTATTTTTTGAGATGAGGTCTTGCTCTGGCTCAGGCTGGTCTCCAACCTGTGAGCTCAGTCAATCAACACGTCTCGGCCTCCCAGAGTGCTGGGATTACAGGCGTGAGCCACCACGCCTGGCCTAAGGACTTTATTACCATTTCTTCCCTTGGCCCCATCTTCTCCATGCCTGTTGAGGGTGCCGGGATGAGGCTCTTTGTCATACTCCCCAACTTTGCAACAGCTCCTCATCTGCCCTTCCTTTTGGTCCTTGCAGGGTCCCTTCCAGGCTCACGCCTATGGATTGGGCCTTTGGCTTTGCAGGCCCAGTTAGAGACTCCCATCAGGGGATCATCCAGGAACACTAAGGTAAACTGTCAGCTCATCAGACTAGCTGTGAATCACTGCTTGGAGTTACCATTTTCTGCCTTGGGTGCTTAGGTAACTCTTCCTGTGACTTATCACACTCCTTCAAGAAGACCAAGAATCACACCTGAGCCATGTTTTCATTCATTGAACAAACATTTACTTGGCTCCCACTGTGCAACTACTATTATTGTTCTAGGAGTGGGAGAAAGAGCACGGGCACGTCAGACAAGATCCCGCTCTCATGACGCTTCCATGCTAATGGGGGAGACAGAGAGTAAGTCAGTATTTAACTATTTCTTTCTTCTTTTTTTTTTTTTTTTTTTCCTTGTTTTGAGACAAAGTCTCACTCAGTTGCTCTTAGTGGAATGCTGTGGCACACTCGTGAGCTCAGGGAAATCCACCCGCCTTGGGCTCCCAGAATACTAGGATTACAGGTGTAAACACCATGCCCTACCTAGTATCTGACTATTTCTTTCTTTTTTTTTTTTTTTAAGAGACAGAGTCTCACTCTGTCGCCCTCAGTAGAGCGCTGTGACATCACAGCTCACAGCAACCTCCAGCTCTCGGGCTTAGGCGATTCTCTTGCCTCAGCCTCCCAAGTAACTGGGACTACAGGTACCCACCCCAACACGCGGCTATTTTTTTGTTGCAGTTTGGCCGGGGCTGGGGTCGATCCTGCCCCCCTCCGAATATGGGTCCAGCACCCTACCCACTGAGCCACAGGCACCGCCGTATCTGACTATTTCTAATAGTATGTCTTAGAACAATGTGATAGTGAGTGACTGGCAACAGGAAGGGAACACCAGTTGTGCGTGTGGGATGACATCTGAACAAGTAACTGAATGGTGATAAGATTGATGATAATGGGCTGCACCTGTGGCTCAGTGGGTAGGGTGCCAGCTCCACATACCGAGGGTGACGGTTTCAAACCCAGTCCCGGCCAAACTGCAACAAAAATATAGCCAGGCATTGTGGTGGGCGCCTATAGTTCCAGCCACTTGGGAAGCTGAGGCAAGAGAATCACCTAAACCCAAGAGCTGGAGGTTGCTGTGAGCTGTGATGCCATAGCACTCTACTGAGGGCAACAGAGTGAGACTCTGTCTCTAAAAAAAAAAAAAAAAAAAAAAAATTGATGACAATGTTCCAGAAAGAGCACCTTGTACATGCAAAGGCCCTGAAGCAGACACAAGGTTGGTCTGTTCTAGAAACAGAGAAAAACAGTGTGGCTAGACAGCAGAGAGCAGGGAAGAGAGAAGAAGCCAGTGGGAGAAGCTGAAGTCAGAGCCTTACATTAAGCCAGATGCTGCCAAAGGCAGCTTTGGTTTTGTTCTGAAACACAACAGGGAACCCTGGCGGGGGAGGGAGGTTTATTCTGAGGATGGACGTCATCTGTTTTGTGTTTTACATACATCATTTTGGCTGGTCTGGGGAGAGTGGAGTAGAACCTAGAGGCAAGTGAGAAGGTTTTCCAGTAGCCCAAGGAGTAGTGGTAGCTGATTGGGGTGACAGCAATGGACAGTGGAAATGTACAGACTGGATTTTTTTGCAGGTAGAATTTTTAATTTTTTAATTTTTTTTTTTTTTTTTTTTTTAGACACAGAGTCTTTCTTTGTCGCCCTCGGTAGAGAGTTGTGGTGTCACAGCTCACAGCAACGTCCAGCTCTTGGGGGCTTAGGTGATTCTCTTGCCTCAGCCTCCCGAGTAGCTGGGACTACAGGCGCCCGCCACAAAGCCTGGCTATTTTTTTTTGTTGCAGTTTGGCTGAGGCTGGGTTCGAACCTGCCACCTATATGGAGCTGGTGCCCTACTCACTGAGCCATAGGCGCCGCCCTTTGAGGTAGAATGTACAGCACTTACAGATAGACAAGACATGGAATGAGACATCACAGGTGCCTCACAGGGTTTTCCCTCCGTAACTAGGAAGTGCCCCTTACTCTGGTGAGGGCTCTAGGGTAAAAATGAGTTAGGGTGGAAGAAGCTGAGGTTTCTGTCTTGGACATTTTATTTTATTTTATTTTATTTATTTTCTTTTGAGACAGAGTCTCACTATGTTACTCTTGGTAGAATGCCGTGGTGTCACAGCTCACAGCAACCTCTAACTCTTGGGGTTAAGTGATTCTCTTGCCTCAGCCTCCCAAGTAGCTGGGACTATAGGCACCTGCCACAACACCCAGCTATTTTTTTTTTTAATTGTAGTTGTCATTGTTGTTTAGCAGGCCCAGGCCAGGTTCGAACCCCAGTCTTGGTGTATGTGGCCAGCGCCCTAACCACTGTGCTATAGGCGCTGAACCAATTTTACTTTTTATTTATTTATTCTTTTTTTTGAGACAGAATGTTACTTTGTCACCCTCAGTAGAATGCCATGGCATCATAGCTCACAGCAAACTCAAACTCTTGGGCTCAAGCAATTCTCTTGTCTCAGCCTCCCGAGCAACTGGTACTACAGGCACCCACCACAATAGCTATTTTTAGAGATGGGGCTGGGGGTGGGTGGTTCTCCCTCTTGCTCAGGCTGGTCTCAAACCTGTGAGCTCAGGCAATCCACCCCCTCAGCCTCCCAGAGTGCTAGGATTATAGGAGTGACCCACCAGCCCTGTCTTGGAGAGATTCATATCCAAGTGGAGATGTGAGGTGGGCAGTTGAAAATATAAATTTGGAACTCAGGAGACAGTTTGGGGGACAATCTGTCTGAATGCACCAAGAAGAATATACATGATTTCTCAGCCATGGAGCTGGACGAAACCTCCAAAGAACAGGGTGAAAAAACAGAGGGGAAGGAGTGGAAGTCTGTGCTCTCCTGCTTTGCACCCTTAAATGCCTGCTGGCCGAGGAAGAAGAGCCACCACTTTTTCCAGTGAAAAAGTATCCTGGGAGCCAAGAGACCCTTCCCAGAAACATCCATCCCATATATCACCTTTCTGAGCCCTGAGTAGATGGGCTGTAAATACTTTCAGAAAGCACAAGCTCTGTGGCCAGCGGCTGATGTCTTTCCCTCTGCTGGTACCTGTGGTTGAGTGACAGGTGCTGCCTGGTCACTGGCTGCTGGCCCAGGATAGCTTCTTATTGTCTCTGACGTCAAGGCTGACACCTCTGCCTTGCTCAGAGGCCCCACCCACCCCTCCCTGCCAGGTTTCAAACTCCACAGCCCACAACCCACACCCTTCCCAGGTGCAGGCTCTCCCTCTTCTGTGCCACCCACGGGGAGTGAGACAAGCCGTTCCTACTCTGCACCCAAATCTGCGGCATCCCCTTCTAGAGACCTCCCTTCCCACTGCTTTTCCAAATCTTGTGGCCATTTCAAGACCCAGCTCCAGTCTCAGCCCCCCCCAACCCAGACGTTCCCTGCCAGCCTCATGTGGGTACTTGTCACCCTCCCCTTCAGGCCCAGCCCCCTGTATTAGGCCCTTACTTGTTGAATTCCTGAAGCTCATGGGACATCCTCTGCCTCACCCTCATGTCTAATGCATCGCTGTCTCCTGTAGGAAATACTGGGAAACACCTCTCAAATCCCATCCTTCTCTCCACCTCTGCCACCCTCCCTGGCCCAAGCAACCACTTTTTGGGCATCTGAGCCACTACAACTCACCTTCCACTCCCAGGCCTGCCCAACCCTGTCCCTACCCAGAGCCAGGGTGGGCTCATTTCCCTCACTTCTCTGCTTAATACCTACCAGTGACATCAAGTCTCTTAAAATGAAAAACCAAATCCTTACCATGGTATCCAAGGCCTCACCTGAGCCACCTTCCCTGATAGCTCTCACCTTGTGGCTCCCAACTCACTGCGCCCCAGACACACAGGTTCAGTTCCTGAACAAGCCAGCCTTTTCCACTTCCTGGTATCTCGATGTACCTTCAGCCTGTGAAGGTTCTCCCCACAGCCCGCATGTAGCTAACTTCTAATTTTCCTTCCAGCTTTACCTGAAAGGCCATGTCTTCTGGGAGCTCATCCCTGAGCCACCCCTGTCAGAATCTCTCACTGTCTTTCAAAGCAAACACCTTGTTTTTTTCCTCCTAGTACCTATCACAGTTCATGATTATAAATTGTTTTCATTTATTTAGTCTCTACAAGAGCAGGTAACACATTAATTCTGCCACCCAGAACCTATATCACAGTGCCTAGCATTTAGGAGGTGCTCACAAGTCTCTGTCATCAGTGAACAAACCTTTCCCTGTCTTCTCCAGCCCACATCAAACTTCAGGCTCTTTGCTTCCCAAGTTCACTTACGGCACAATTGATTAAGGTTTATTACATGCCAGACTCCATGTGCCAGCCTCTCTCTATATAAATATACATGTATCTAGATATGTACAGTATTTATATATTAAAAAATCTTTGCTGGGTGGGATGGTTCATGTCTGTAATCCTAGCACTTGGGAGGCCCAGGCAGGTGGATTGCCTGAGCTCCTAGGTTCAAGACCAGCCTGAGCCAGAGCGAGACCTCATCTCTAAAAATAGCCAGGCATTGTGGGGTGTGCCTGTAGTCCCAGCTAATTGGGAGGCTGAGACTACAGAATCGCTTGAGCTCAGGAGTTTGAGGTTGCTTGAGCTGTGACTCCACAGCATTCTACCAATGGTAACAAAGTGAGACTCTGCCTCAAAGAAAAAAAAAAATCTTTATAATAATCCCATTTCACAGATGGGGAAAATGAGTCTCAGATCAGGTAATGGCCTAATGCAGTCCAGCTAGTAAGTGCCAGAGCCAGTGTTCAACTCCAGATTGAACTCCAAATCTCCTATTCTTTCCTCTACATGTGTCTGTGTGGCTTTTGTTTCTCTATAAGTCTGTGAAATCTTGTTTTTGTCAGTAGTGTTGCAAACTTTATATAAGTGGCCTCTTTGGTTTGTGTTTTCTTGTATCTGCCACCACGCCACAGATGCCCTAAATACTTGGAATTTATGAAGGTGTATCACCCACGCAAGACAGAAGATTCCATATTCCCACCAAAGTTGCCCCAAGATTTGAGTTCCAGAGCAGGTTCTGAAAGAGGGAGAGTAGTGGCCATCTATAGATCCTGACTTGTGGGTGCCCACTAGGCTAGGCTGGCCCTGCCCTGTCCTCTTTAATTCCACCATTAGAATTACTTATATATTGGCTCGGCGCCTGTAGCTCAAGCGGCTAAGGCCAGCCATATACACCAGAGCTGGCGGGTTCAAATCCAGCCCGGGCCTGCCAAACAACAATGACAACTACAACCAAATAATAGACGGGCATTGTGGCGAGCGCCTGTAGTCCCAGCTACTTGGGAGGCTGAGGCAAGAGAATCGTTTAAGCCCAGGAGTTGGAGGTTGCTGTGAGCTATGATGTCACAGCACTCTACCCAAAGTGACAGCTTGAGGCTCTGTCTCAAAAAAAAAAAAAAAAGAATTACATATTAAGCAACAAAAGTTGGCTTGGCCTCCAGAAGGCCTCTCCCACAGGTGCTTCGAGCAGCTGAAGTGATTAGCAAATTGTCCCCTGAATCTGGGGCATGGTGGCATAGAGTAACAGAATTTCAAAACTGACACAGATCAGCTGGATTGCAGAGCAACCTCCTTACTCAGTGCCTCCCTTCCAGGCAGGTAACCTTTGTAACTTCCTAAGGGACCAAGTTCTTTCTTCCACCAGGATCAAATCTACCCACTCAGAATGGCCCTGTTTACAGGTGTGACACAACATCAGTGTAATCCTTGCCTGTGCTTGACAGCCCTTTTCGTGGCTGAAATTAGCTTCTATAGTCGGCTGCTTCAAGCTCCTGCCATCCTGGGCTCCAGTGTCTGCTTTAGCCAAATTTTCAATGAGTTGGGGCTTGGCTCCTTTCCTTCCTCATTGCGTGGATGTTAGCTGGGAGAAAAAGGAGAATCCAGGTTCCGTTCATTTGGGCCAGCTTCTTGGTAGGAAGAAGAGAGGACCTCCCAGCACGTGGGGAAAAATTTCTTCCCTGGGTGGATCTGCCTGACGCCCATCTCCTGGAACATGGCTCCCTACACCCTCAGAGGGTGGTCATAAGAGAATATACCTATGTTCTTTTTACAGAGCTGACATATAGAAATATCTTGTACAGTGACCTAGAACATGGTGGGCATGAAATAAATGTTAGTTTTCTTTCCCTGTCTCTAAAGGACTGGATGCCATGGATTCCCTGTGTGGGAAAACTGCCACCTCCACTCAGCAACAACTTCCAAGACATAGCCCTTGTTAAAGCAAACAAATAAAAACAAGATAAAAAGTTATAAGAATAACATTAAATCAAACATCTTTCAGGATTTATGCAAAAGTGTACTTAGAATCAATTCCTGGAAACAGAATTACTGAGTCAGGGTGGCGCCTGTGGCTCAAAGGAGTAGGGCGCCGGGCCCATATGCCAGAGGTGGTGGGTTCAAACCCGGCCCCGGCCAAAAAAAAAAAAAAAAAGGAATTGCTAAGTCAAAGGCTATACAAATTTTACATATGCACAAGATTGCCAAATTGCCCTTTAGAAAGTTTGTTTCAATTTACATACTGTCAATAATGTTTTGCTGACTCCACCTTACACCCTCCAACACTGACTCTTTAACACCATTTTATCCTTGCTAATGTGGTAAATGAAAAATGGCATCTTTTGTTGTTATTATTTACATTCTTTTAATTATTAGTGATAATCTTTTATAGGCTTACTGCATAGCCCATTGATTCCCAAACTTTGTTAAACTTTTTAGAATCAGAGAATTTCTAAATATCCCAATGCTCAAGTCATAGGCCATATTAATTACATCAGGGTGTGTGGGAGAGCGGCATCAGTATGTTTTAAAAGATCTCCAGGTGATTCCAATGTTGAACAAAGTTCAGGAATTGCTGACACATACATCACTACCATAATTGCCTGTTTGTATCTTTTTTTTATTATTGTTTTTTGTTTGTTTGTTTGTTTTGCTGTTTTTGGCCAGGGCTGGGGTTGAATCCGCCACCTCTGGCATATGGGGCCAGCGCCCTACTCCTTTGAGCCACAGGCGCCGCCCTGTTTGTATCTTTTTAAGTCTTTCTATTGAGTTGTTTGCTTTTTAGTATTTATTTGAAAGAGATTTCTGTTTACTGGGAAAATTAACCTTCAACTTAGCAAATATTTTTACAAATTAGTCTTTTATTATTGTTTATGTAGTTTGACATCTAGAAATTCAATAAGTACATGGTCAGAATTACTCATTTGTTTTCCTTTAGTGCATCTTATTAATATTGATAAAATAATAACCAACTAGATTATGTTCACATCTGGAATTTACTTTAATATAAGGAGTGTGGTATAGATCCAGCTTATTTTTTCCCAAATGGAAAAATGGTTATTTTGTTTTTTCAGAAAATGGCTATTTTGTTCAACATAGTTGATCAAATAATTTTGTCTTTTCCCTAATAAATGTGTAATGCCATCATTTTCACATAAACTTCCTGTATGCACTTGAACTTGTTTCTAGACTCACAAAGATTTAAATACTACAGCTTTAAAATACATTTACTAGATAGAATTAGTTTTCTCTCCTTAATTACACCTGTTTTACAAATTGTATACCTGAATATTTTTTCTCTTTCTTTCTTTCTTTGAGCATAGCAATCTCAAACTCCTGGGCTTAAGCAATTCTCTTGCCTCTGCCTCTCAAGTAGCTGGGACTACAGGCATGTAGTCCACAACACCTGGCCTTTTTTTTGTTGCAGTTGTTGTTGTTCAGCTGGCATGGGCTGGGTTCGAACCCTCCAGCCTCAGTGTACGTGGCTGGTGCCATAACCACTGTGCTACAGGCTCCAAGCCTGAATATTTTTTCATTTTCATTCTTCTGCATAAATTTTACAAATTTTTGGTTGAGTTCTTTAATAACTTCTGTTTGGAGATTTGATTGGTAATTATACTAAATTTACAGATTTATTTATAGAAGAATTGATCATTTTATTTTCCTGTTTGAGAACAAGGTATGTCTCTCTCCACTTTTCAAACTGTTTTATGTCTCTTAAGAGAGTTTTATAGTTTCTATAAATTTCTTATTAATTTTTCCTTGGATTTACTTAATTTTATTTTTCATTGCTATTATATATGGGAATCTTATTTTCTCTTGTGGATATGATTTTTAAAGAAAAAATTAACACTTCTTGCTTTTTTTTTGTAATCAGTCATTCTTCTTACATCCTAAATTTTAGTATCCATATATACTTTAATTTATATCCTAAATATATGTTTGTATTTGTGTATAGACAGATATTCTTGGTTCTGCTAGGAGATATTTGTACTAATCCATTGATCAACTTGCTAATTTTTAGTCACATAGTTATCAAAAGTATTTTTCTGTATTGATACATTCTGTTTACAGTTCTGTTTTCAAGACTAGATAAAATTCAATTGTGGAAATATGCCATGATTTATTAATATATCTACCAATATTGAGCATGTAGGTGATTTTCAATTCTTTACCATCAAAAGTTAACATTTTTGAGCATGTAGCTTTTTTTCCCCTTCAATGTGAGTTTCCAAGAGTGGAATTACTGGGGCTAGTTTTGTAGCTTTTGATAACTACTGCTATATATTTATAAGTATTGATAGTGAATAGATTTGACTATGGAAAAAGAAGATCAGAGGCTTGAAGCAGGGGAATCATTGAAGAGTCCTGAGAATATGGCTTAGAGAAAGTAAAAGATCATGGAAAGGGCGGCGCCTGTGGCTCAGTGAGTAGGGCACAGGCCCCATGTACCGAGGGTGGCGGGTTCAAACCCAGCCCCGGCGGAACTGCAACCAAAACATAGCCGGGCGTTGTGACGGGCGCCTGTAGTCCCAGCTGCTCAGGAGGCTGAGGCAGGAGAATCACGTAAGCCTAAGAGTTAGAGGTTGCTGTGAGTCCTGTGACGTCACAGCACTCCATCGAGGGCGGTAAAGTGAGACTCTGTCTCTATAAAAAAAAAAAAAAGGTCATGGAAAGATGCTAAAGGTCACTAATAATCAGGAAAATGCATATTAAAACCACAGTGAGATACCCATTAGATTGACAAAACTCAAAAAGTCAGAGAATAAATATCCATTCCAATGGGAATATAGTGGTGGAGTATAAATCAGTAAAAATTAGTACACTATGGGGAAAACCTTAGCAATATCTAGTAAAATTGGTGATAATATACGCCATAACCCAGCAACTTATAGTCCTTCTAGGAGTGTATACACTAAAGAAACACAACATGTACAGGAAAGTTCACATTTGAATTGTTTGCATCATTCTTCATTGAAGCAAAAGTACATAGTTCATTAAGGGAAAACACTGCCAATTAAAATATTATACATCATCACTTTTAAAAAAGTATTCCTTATTTCAGAGATTTTAAAATGGGAAAAATGTGTGGCTTAGAATTGATAAAATCCAGTAATAGCTATATCTTAGAAACAGCTTTAATTGAAGAATAATCTGGGCATGGATTGGCTCATATCTGTAACCCCAGTACTTTGGGAAGCCAAGGTGGGAGGATCACTTGTTCCGGGCTGCAGTGAGCTATGTTGATGCCACTGTGCTCCAGCCTAGAAGACAGAGCAAAACCCCATTTCAAAAAAAAATCAAAATTTTTACATAGTTCACAAATAGTATGGAGATGAATGAACGAAATCTATACTTTTGGATATAGGTGAATCTCACAAATATAACATTGAATGGGGAAAAAACATGTTAATGGCAGAATGAATATTGTTTATATATGCTATTACTCATGTAAAGTCTTAAACATATACAATAACCAAATGTAGCTTAGGAATAGGTACAGAAAGAATAAAAATGTAGAGAAAAAACAAATGCCTGGGAACAATAGACACAAGCTCAGGTTAGGTTAGGAAGAGAGAGGTGGTAAGTGATTGGGTGAGGATCCCATGGGGGCTTTGACTTTGTCACAAGTGTCATTTTTTTTAAGCTGGATAGTGGCATTATGGGTATTCATTTTCTTATTCTCTATACATTTTATATATCATAAATATTGCTCAGTGCTTTTAAAAAAGGAGAAATTCAAAAGGCCAGATTAGCAGGGAAGACATGCTTTTCTGGGAGGCTGTTTGATTCATTGGGACAGGAAAGCAATCTTTTTGCTCCTGAATTATGCCCACCCCTCTTCCCTGCTCCCATCTTCTTCCTGGCCCCTCCTTGCCAGACACTTTTGGATAAAAAGTCATCCTGAAACTTAAGTGTCGAGCTTACTTGTGACTTCTCATCCAGACTGCATAGGACATGGTTTCCATATTCTTTGCTTGGTCTGCCACCTGCATCTTCCTGTGCTCCACCTCCTGGGCCTGCCCCTCCTATCTGCCTTTCCTCACCCTCAACTCAGAGAGAAAGGCTGCCTCTCCCACCCCAGCAGGGGAGCAGGAGTGAGTCTCCCTTCCCTCAGCTCTCAGCAGGAACAGTAATCCATGCCCTTTCTCAATCTCAGTTTACCAGGTGTTGACATGGGATGATTCAGGTACAGGTTGGTTTTCCCAGGACTAGGAACAGGGGCTTTCCCAACTCTGTGATATCACAAGGTATGTGAGTGGTGGGTGGGTGATGATAGTGTTGATGTCCAGAGTCAGGGACAAATGAAAGACCAGGGCAGATCCTTGAAATCAGCAGAGGAATTGGGGGAGATGAGATAGGGGACTTGGAAGACCTTGGGCCCTATCATTGCCAAAAGAGGGCTGCTGAAGGCATGTGTCGCCCACCCTATGCGTGCCCCGGAAGAGGATGTGCCCTAATTTAGAGGCGTAAGGCACTCAGCTCAGGGAGAAGGCAGCACTCCTGTTGTCCTCCTCCTCCCCATCCCTTTCATGGAGGCCCAAAGTAAAGACCTACCACAGATGTGGTAGTCAAGTACAGTAGTCAGAACTCCTTCATCCATGGGAGGCAGAGAAACTAAAGCTGAATTAAAATAAGCTTAAGCAAATAAAAAGTGCCTTTATTGTCCCTTATAACTAGAGAGTCTAAAGGGATGTGGGCTTCAGGAATAGCTGGATCTAGCAGTCTGGATCATGTACTCACAACTTATTTTTCTTCTTTCCACTTCTGAACTTTTAAGGCTATGTCACATGGTGACAAAGACGGCCACCAGTAACTGAAAGCTTACCTCTTCTTCATAATCTAATTTAGAGAAAAGAGAATTTTCTTTCTCTCTCTCTCCACTCATGTAATCCTCAAGATGAGGAGGAGGAGGAAGAGGAGAGTTTTAATTGTTTCTAAACCAATCACAGAGTCTAAGGGGATGGGAATGCTGACTGGCCAGACTGGCTGGGGCCACCTTCAGGGAAGGAAGTTTCCCTGTGATGACAGTTCCTATAAGCACCCGAGCAGAGGGAGACACCCTACGGGGCTGCCAGCTCCCATGCCCCTCAGGGCCCACCCTGACCAGGGCCGGAGGGCCCGGAGAGCAGCAGGGGGCTGTTTCCCTAGCCACCTGAGGCCAGCAGGGGAGGGAGAGGAGGGTTTCTTTCCTGCTCCTCACAGGCAGCCCCCCTTCTGACCACTGAGCTGGGGTTACCGGTGTCTCAGTCTCATCCTGGCCCTGGCTCTGCCACAACCCCCAACCGCAGAGTCAGCCCACGGGCCACCCGATGCCCTTGGTCCCAGTGCCTCCTCCAGGCCCTGGCGTCTACAGACCTAGACATCTTGCCTTTCCTGACCAGGCCCTGGAGCCTCCAGTCCCCAGCTTGCCAGAGCAGAGGCTGGAAAGGGCAGGGAGGGGCGGGCAGCCTGGGGGAAAGGCCCTCCTGGGAGTCCTGGCCTTGTTCCAAAAGCCAGCTCAGCCAGTCCTCCATTTCTTCAGTTGAAATTCTTTAATTTGAAAGTTGACAACAACTAAATATCATTTTTTAAAAAATTCCCCAGGGTATTTTATCCAGACCAGCTACAAGGGTCCACAGAGCAAGCAGGGCTGAGGCTCACTGGGACAGTTAGAAATGGGTCGTTAGGGTCACACAGCAGGGGGGTTGGTGACTTGAGTCTAGTTTGGTGCAACAGGAGTTTGTTCTCCAGCGAGAGCTCAGGGCTCTTCTTCATCCCAAAGACCTGAGCACAGGGAAGAGCACAGGAGCATTACTTTCCCATGCACTCACACACAGACACACCATACAGCACACACACAGACACACAAACACCACACAGCCAACACACACGGACACACAATGCACATGGCCTACACTCCCATGCTCATACAACTCACACTCACACAGTACACATTCACACAATAGCAACTCTCTCACAAAACACCGACTATCTCTCTCTCTCACACACAGAGGATGGGGTTAGGGGAGTCCCCAGCCCTGGATCCTGCTGAGGACAGGCCATCAGCGCTCTCTTCACATACCCCAAATGTGCTCTCCTAGAGACCTGCCCCCCCCCCAACTAAACACCAGCTTATCGTCAGTTACTTTTCACTCTTTCCGACCACATTCCTCCTTTCTGACATCAAACATGATGTTTTTAATCTGGTGTCTTTGTCACATCTTATGCTGAAGGACCTTCAAATGACCATTTTACTCTCACTCCGATGGGGTAGCCTCTCTGGACAGCAGGGGACAGACAAACCAGACCCCAGAAGTCAACAACAAGAACAGACTCTGAGGCCACCTGTTCGATGGTCAGAACCAGGGCTGTGTCTGAGACCCACCTCAGGTGATGAAAACACACAGATGTCAGGACCCATTTTGGGGATTTGGACTGATCCTACCCAACCTCTCATTTAACAAATTTGGCCCTGGGGTGGTGGTGTTTTGTGTCACACAGCAGAGCTGGAACGGGAGCCCACACCTCCCAGTCCCAGTCCGGCATTGTGCCCACCACTCCACACTGCCTTCCTAAGCACACACCGGCACTTGGCCTGAAAACCAACAGGAAGCCAAGACTGTGTTGTCCCTGTCAAATCCAGGACTTGATCTGAAGATGGCCTGGGTCCTCCCAGGCCTGGTATTGCCCCTTTCCCAGGCCTCCTGCCCTGGGAGATGGGGAGGGGCTCTGAGGAACTTGAACCAAATGGAACCAGTGGCAAATTATTTTCTTCTGCTGGAACTTGGCTGGAACCAAAATCGGTGAAAAGATAGCACCAGCGAATGGGGTAGACTAGAACCATCTGACATGATTCTTAAAATAATAGGAACCGGGCAGGCGCTTGTAGCTCAAGCGGCTAAAGCGCTAACCACGTACACTAGAGCTGGCGGGTTTGAATCCAGCCCAGGCCTGCCAAACTACAATGACAACTACAACCAAAAAATAGCCAGACATTGCGGCAGGCGCCTGTAGTCCCAGCTACTTGGGAGGCTGAGGCAAGAGAACCCCTTAAGTCCAGGAGTTAGAGGTTCCTGTGAGCTGTGATGTCACAGCACACTACTCAGGGTGACAGTTTGTGGCTTTGTCTCAAAAAAAAAAAAAAAAAAAATGAGACCAGGACAAACCCAGCCCTGCCAAGTATCCAAGAGCTGAGCTTGCTGCAAGTCCTCTTCAGCCCTCTTCCCGTGAAGTCTGGGGTCTCCCAGAGGTGCCCCGGCTAAGGAACTGATGCCGAGAGACTTGATGGAGTCTAGTGGGGGACTTCTCGGTCAGCTGGCCTCAGGTCAAGCAAAAGTGAGGGCTACCTGTCACAGCTACCCCTCTCTGGAAGAACCCAAGGGCTTGGCAGGAGAGGTCAGGAAGGCAGAAAGGAAGCCAATAGGGGAAAGAGGAGGGTCGGGTGAGGAGAGGAAAATGAGAGAGAAGAGGGAAAACGGTAAAGTGCCAAGAAGAGGCTCTGCATGAGGGTGGAGCTTTTCCCAGAAGCCCAGGTAAGGCGTCACTCCATGAAAAGTCACTTAGACCCAGCCCGCCAATCCACTCCTAGGTATTTAGACAAAAGAATGAAAACGTATATTTACACAAAAACCACCAGTGTGCAAACATTTATAGCAGTTTTGTTCATAGTTGCCAAACATTGGAAACAACTTCACCCTTCAAGTGATGGATAAACCAGTTGTGATAGGTTTGCAATGGAATACTACACAGCAATGAAAAAGAATGACCTCGTGACACACAACCCAGATACGTTTCAAAACCTCATGCTAAACAAAAGCAATCCATGAAAGAGCAAGTGCTGTATGATTCCATTTATGTGAAACTCTAGAAAAGACATCTAATGTGCAGTGACAGGAAGCAGATAAGAGGTTCCCTGGGCTGGAGGAGGAGGGGGAAGACCTACCTGCAAAAAGCGTTGGGGCAACTCAACATAGAAGGAGCAGAACTCAGCTGTGAAGAAGAAATGAATGTGGCCTGTAGCCTGGCCTCTCACCAGTCCAGCATGTCCCTCCACCGCTCACAGGCAGACTCCTTGTCCTCCTTGTCTCCTGCGCAGACACGCAGATTTATCTTTCCTGAGCCCCATCCCATGAGGGCCCAGGTAACAGCTACAAAATCTGAGGTGAAGTCTGCCCTGCACAGGGAGCCTGAGGT
The DNA here is from genome assembly GCA_963574355.1 of Loris lydekkerianus. Classification (NCBI taxonomy): domain Eukaryota; kingdom Metazoa; phylum Chordata; class Mammalia; order Primates; family Lorisidae; genus Loris; species Loris lydekkerianus. Next base: position 34,609 of record CAUYPK010054488.1, on the reverse strand, counting down.
GTGTTCGGAGAGACTGGATACAGGGCCCATTCCTCACGGATGAAGAGGCAAAGGAGGTGGTGAGGGCCCTTTGCTGGCCACACTTGCCCCAGAGAGACACACTCACCTTCAGCTCACCCCCACACAGTGCTGGTGGTCACCTGTTCTCAATACGAACAGATCTTGTTCTCTTTCTTAAATTCTGTCTGCTCTAAAACCTTCCATGAGTCCCTATTGCCAAGGGAAGAAAGATTGTGATTCTTTTACTCGCTGTCCAGGAGTCTCCTTAATCTCCTGTCCAAGCCGTCATACCTTTGCTCATGCTGTCTAACCTGACAAAAATGCTCTTCCCTCATTTGCTGAGTCCATACCCTTCCTTCAAAGGCAAAGTTCAAATTCTTCCTCCTCCAGGAAGCCTCTTCTGCCTTTTCCAGCTCTGAGGGGCCATGCTTTACATCTCTCCCCTTATGTGACACAATCATCCTTACACCATTTGTGTGACCTTCCTGTCTCACCCAATTTAGGTTGTGAGATTGTTGGGGCTGGGATGACATCTTGCCTCTGATGTTACTGTACTAAGGACCAGACCACTTACACTGACCCCATCACTAAGAATTAGCTAAGTGCTAGCCATGCTCTAAGTCCTTTATCTCATTTCATCTTGACAACAACCCTATGATGTAGGAACTATTATTCTTCCCTTGTTACAACTGGAGAAACTCAGGCTTAGAGAGATAAACTTAGCCAAGCCCAGGCACCTGTAACATAATATATAACAGAACCAGGGTATAAACCCAGGTCTACTAACCTTCAAAGTCCAGACCCTTAACCACTATATGGTGCTCAATCAGCCTTGAGACAATGACAGTGTCATCCTCACCACGGTGACTAATGAGAAGGAGTAAGTTCAGTATGCAAAAGACACATGCAAAAGTTGCTATGTAAGCAAGAGCGTTTGGAACAGGAAAATAATGCCTGCCATCTAGATGAAGCCAGAGGCCACAGGTTTTCACGGTAGGAACTTCATGCCTCAGACTGAGAAATGTTGAGTCGTAGACCCAAGTTCTTTGAGAAAAACACTAAGCTTGACTTTAACTTTTTTTTTATTTTTTGGGGGGGATTCATTGAGGGTACAAGAAACCAGGTTGCACTGACTGCATTTGTTAAGTAAAGTCCCTCTTACAATCATGTTTTTCCCCCAAAAGGTGTGGCACACACCAAGACCCCACCCCCTCCCTCCTTCCCTCTCTCTGCTCTTCCTTTCACCTTTAACATTTTGTTATAAAATAGAGAAGAAGGGCAGAAAATGTTCCTGAGCCAGATGCGTCCATGACACTAAGAATACAAACCTTACCTACGTCGAGGTCAAGGTCCTTTCTTGCCATATTTATACTTGCTTTGTATCTCATCATCACCAGATAGAATCATGGCCAGTTAGTTGGCCCAAAGTCCTGAGACATCTCAATATATTAACTTCAGTGGTTGATTTTCTTTAAATTTCCTGTTACCCAGAGGACTATAATGCTTATTTCACTTTCTATTGTGAAAATTGTTTTTACTTATGTGTTTGTTTTAGGAAATTGATTTTTATTTATCAAAGAACACAGGAACATAGAAGAAGCCGTTAAAAACACAATGCAGAATCTCAGTTTTCTAGGAGAGAAAACTCAGTTTTCTAGGTATCTGTGCATCTCCTGAGAGGCAGCATGTTGAATTCACAAGCTCCAGGCCAGACTGACTCGTGTCACAGCTCTACCAACTACCATCATGAACTTGAGCAAGGTACTTATCCTCTGTATGTCTCAATTCCTCTTCTTTAAAATGAGATAATAATAGTATCGACTTCACAGGCAATATAAAATATTTAGACCAGCCCTTGCCACTTGGTCAACATTCGATAAATGTGAGCCAATTTGTGCTTGTTTTTGTTTTTTTGAGACACAGTCTCACTATGTCACCTTCATAGAGAGCTGTGGTGTCACAGCTCACAGCAACCTCAAACTCTTGGGCTCAAGCAATTCTCATGCTTCAGCCTCCCAAGTACCTGGGACTATAGGCGCCCGCCACAATGTCTGGCTATTTTTTGTTATTGTTGTTGTTGTTTAGCAGGCCCAGGCTGGGTTCGAACCTGCCTTCCCCTATGTATGTGACAGGCGCCCTAACCACTGAGCTACAGACACCAAGTCCACTTTGTCCTTGTTGACATCTGTGTAATGTTCCAGTGTACAAATGTGCTGTAACTAATCTAGCCATTCCCTTACTGCTGGACATTAGGTGTTCCCCGTTGACAAACAAGATAAGCAATGTCCATACCCTTAAAAGCGTTAAGGTCTGGTAGAAAAAGGCTAAAAGAATAAGAAAACAGGGTGGGGCCTGTGGCTCAGTGGGTAGGGCACCGGCCCCATGTACCAAGGGTGGTGGGTTCAAACCTGGCCCCAACCAAACTGCAACAACAACAAAAAATAGCTGGGTGTTGTGGCAGGCGCCTATAGTCCCAGCTACTTGGGAGGCTGAGGCAAGAGAATCACCTAAGCCCAGGAGTTGGAGGTTTCTGTGAGCTGTGTGATGCCATGGCACTCTATTGTGGGTGATAAAGTGAGACTCTGTCTCTTAAAAAAAAAAAAATAAGAAAACAAGGTCATCTAAGATGTGATACATTGAATTAATTAATAACCAGAGCAAGTAGGTGCATGAGAGGGTTGCCAGGGAGGGGCTGCTGGGGAAAACATCTGAGCAGAGCCATGACGGGTCAGACAGAGCCAGCCATGCACAGAGTGGGGGCCTGGGACTGTAGGCAAGGGAGTGATAGTGCAAAATCCCTGATATGTGAAAGAATTTGGAGTGATCAGTCCATGGAGGGCTAGTGCAGCTAGAACTTGGACCATGAGAAGCCAGACCATGCAGAACATTGCAGAGCCATGGCACAGAGCAATCAGAAGCCACAGACAGGTTTTAGTTAGGGCCATCACATGATGTAGCTTTTTTTTTTGAGACAGAGTCTCATGTTGTCATCCTCGGTAGAGTGCCGTGGCATCACAGCTCACAACAACCTCAAACTCTTAGGCTTAAGCAATTCTCTTGCCTCAGACTCCCAAGTATCTGGGACTACAGGCACCCACCACAATGCCTGGCTATTTTTTTGTTGCAGTTATCATTGTTGTTTAGCTGGCCCAGGCTGGGTTGGAACCTGCCAGCCTCTGTAACCACTGTGCTACGGGCGCCGAGCCATCTAGCTTATGTTCTTGGGAGATCACTGTTACTATTCTATAGAGGATGGCTTTTAGGAAGGCAAGAGGGGAAGCAGGGAGATCCGTCAGGCTAATATGGGAATTGAGATAAGTTGAGATAATAGCTTGGACTAGGAAAATACTGGAGGAAAAGTCTCCCTTGAGGTGCAGAGTGCTGAGTCAGTCCATCATTGGCCCTTGGAGGTCCCTAAGAGGTCCCTGGCTAACTGTCTTGGTTGGGTGCTATTCCCTATCCACATCACCTTCCCTGTTCCTTCCCCACAGTGTCGGGGCCAGGACTGGCCAGGTCTCTGGCCCCGCTTATCTACTGTCTGGACATGGACTGCTGCACTATCTTGCTGGGGAACAACTCCCCTTATGTGCCTGAGGGCTATTCGTCTTAGCCAAGGGGAGAGAGAGTCTTAGTAAGGAGAGTACCAGTCTTAGTAAGAGAGTAAATCTTAGCAATCTTCTTAGAAGGGCCTTGGGCAGAGACCCTCCAAGCAGGAGCAAAAGAGCTAGAGTGAGCAAGTCCGTGAAAGGAAAAACATGAATGCCTCCGGACTAACTTCTCCTGCAGCTATTTATAGACGTGATCCCGTGGCTATTTGCACCACAGGTGGGGAGACTGCCAAGCACTGATGTTCTATCTCCCGAGCTCTCATGTTAAGGAGAGCCAAATTCCATCCCCATGCCCTTATCACCAAGGTGTTACATTACCAACCTGTTTTGCTTGTTGTTGTTGTTTTCAAAATGTAATCCCTTTTATTTTTTTTATTAAATCATAACTTTGTACATTGATGCATTTATGGGGTTCAGGGTACTGCTTCAATATACAATGTGAAATGCTTACATTGAACTAAGTAACACATCCATCACAATATACTCATTTCTTAATAGTTTTGAAATGTACCACTGCATCATGCACATTAGGTGAGGTCCCCCAAATACCCTCCCTCCTACCATGTCCCCCCTCCCCTCCTCTCTCTCTCCTCTTTACTTCTACTTTCTGGACTATAGTCTAAATATTACAGAGCTGTTACTGGTGTTTCTTACAATTACAGAGTGTTCTGAGCTCAATTCTCGATTCTTCTTTCCATGAGCTATATGGTCTGCTACAGCACAGAAAGCAGCCATTTTATTGTGTTGAATACATACTTTATTTGAATGTATTCTGCAACTATACCTTAATTTTTGCAGATGTGTTTGATATATATACCACTCTTTCCTAACTTTTTCCTAAAACACTGCATTTTCCAGATCTGTTCGTGCTACTACATGTGGCTTTGTGGCTTTGAACTACTGTGTCATAATCCAGGCTGTGCCTCCTTCATGTCTTCCCGTTCACTCTCCCAAGGATGCTGCTAAGTTCCTAACACCATACGCGAGGTGGAGTGAATGCCCTCACACACACCTTTCTGCACCTAAACCAGAACCCATGTATGAACATTCTCACTGGCCAGATAGTGACAGATTGCCCTCAATGACTATCTCAGTCTCCTCTTCCCCAGTGGAGCATGATGGTGCCTCTGTCCCCATATCCTCACCAACACTTGTCATTATTCAACTTCACCATTGTTTCCCAAATAAGTAGCTGTAGTGAAATCTCATTTATGTTTTAATCTTCATTTCTAGTTAATTCGCATTTCCCTGGTTCTTCCCTGTGTTGATCTTCTTTATTTATTGATTTTTGGGACAGAGTCTGACTATTTAAACCTTGGTAGAGTGCCGTCAGGTCACAGCTCACAGCAACCTCAAACTCTTGAGCTTAAGCGATTCTCTTGCCTCAGCCTCCCAAGTAGCTGGGACTGCAGGCACCCACTATAATGCCTGGCTAGTTTTTGTTATAGTTGTCATTGCTGTTTAGCTAGTCTGGGCCAGGTTTGAATCTGCCAGCCCCGGTGTATGTGGCTGGCACCATAACCACCGAGCCTGTTGATCCCTTTTATAGTCTGCCTTTTTATATGGCATTAAGTGGGGACGCTGTCTTCCTTTACTCCATATAGTAAATCACTTTGCCATGCCACCTGTAAAATAATTGTTCTTTTCCTATGGGTTGGTCATGCCAGTTTTATCCAACATTGAGCTCCCTTGAGCAGCAGGGATCTGTCTGTGTTCTTTCCACTTTGTCCCTACTCTTGTGCCAACAGCATTCTGTTTGTATTAGTAAGGTTTTGTAATTTGTCTTGGTATCTGGTAGGATAAGACTTTCCTCTTCACCATTATTATTATTTTTTTTTTTTTTTTTGAGACAGTGTCTCACTATGTCACCCTCAGTAGAGTGCTATGGCCTCCTAGCTCACAGCAACCTCAAATTCCCGGGCTCAAGCTATTCTCTTGCCTCAGCTTCCCAAGTAGCAGGGACTACAGGCACCCGCCACAACACCTGGCTATTCACCTTTTTTTTTTTTTTTTTGTAGTTTTTGGCCAGGGCTGAGTTTGAACCTGCCACCTCTGGCGTATGGGCCCAGCGCCCTACCCCTTTGAGCCACAGGTGCTGCCCCTCACCATAATTTTTTTAAAGGTGATTTCATTACCCAGAAATATTTATTAAAAGGAGGAAATTTGGTATATATATTTTGGAGGCAAAATTATACTTTTGGCACCTTTTTCTCCTGAAGTTTTAAATTTCAGTATATTCAAATCTGACAATATTTCCCCCATTGACTACTAGGTTTTGTGTTTCTTTTAGGAAGATCTCCCCTGCTTCAGTATTATATAAATATACTCTAATGTTCATTTTAGATCATTTGTAGTTTTATTTTAATGGTTACATATTTAATCTATCTGGAATTTATTTTGGGGTCATTAGGAAGTCAGCGTCTAACTCTGTTTTATTCAAAATGATGAGTAGTTATTCCAGTAAGGAATAGTCCATCCTTTCACCGCTAATTTGAAATACTTCCCTTATTATATACTGAAATTCCATATATATGGGGCTGCTCCTGGGCTCTGCTTGGTTTATGAAAGGTCCTGGAATTCAGAGTTTGTTGGCAAAGAAGGGAAAGTGTAAGGTGCATTTGAGCAGGAGACCAAGAGGTTGAATGGGTGGTCACAAAGCTCACTGGCTGTGAGAGCCAGAGAGGAGGCTGAGGGACAGATGCTGTGGAGGGGTGAGAAGGAAGGGATGGCCACCTAAGGCTTCTTGAGTGAGGACAGGTGAGGAGACATCCTGGCCGGGTCCATAGGGGAGCAGTGTCGGCTGAGCTGCTGAGAGGAACATACCTTTCTGGTTATCTGAGGCCAAGAGGCTGCTGGCAGAGGCAGCTCCTGGTCACCCTATTAGTGAGAGTCAGGGAAAAAGCCTGTGCAGAAACAGCTGCCAGGCTGGGACAGAGCAGGCTGGGGGTGTCTGAGAAGACTGTGAGGCTCCCTACTCATGGGGAGGAGCAGGCGCTGGGTGGAAAGGAACCCAATTCCCTCATTTTTTTGTAGAGACAGCTTTAGAATTTCCATTTAGAAGAGATGGGGTAGGGATTGGAAGGGGACCTCAGGACCTGACATGGAGCAGCAATTGTTGGTTCCCACTGTATGAGAAGAAAAAGGGGTTTTCAGCACCCCTTGCTCTGTCGTAGGGATGTCGCTCTCTACCTGACACCCTTATCACCTTCTCAGCCCACTTCCACCCTCCCCACGGAGTCCTCTGCTGCCTTCCTGCCCCACTTTGTGTCCAAGGCAGACAATTTACGCTTGAATTCAGCCCCCACTTCTCCCTTCCCTAGATAAGAAATCGTTTGTTGTTTGCTTCTAGACCCCACTTTGTGCAATGAGCACAGAGTTAGGCACGCAGCAGGTGGTCAGTAAATACTAGTAGGTTGGTGTGTTTAGTTCAAGATTGCACTGACCCCTACCTGGGTCAGAGGCACCACAGAAGGTGTGCGCAGAGGAAGAAGCTTCCACCCCACCTCCCGTAAGCCTCCTACTCAATTTGATTTAATTCAGCTAAAATGACTAAGTCGAGGCCCTGCTTTTGACAAGTGGATGGGCAGTGAGGAGATACAAGGATTGGAGACCTAGATTTCCAGGCACTGCTGGGAACGGATGGCAGTCCTGAGATGCTACGGAATATTCCCCAAGACTGGGAGGGTTTGTGGCTGAGCTTCAGTGACAAGAGGACCAAATACCAGACCTTGAGGAATTCCCTGGTGTTTTGAGCTTGCTGCAGGCCTATTTGATTGGGAGAAGTGGAGAACTGAGGGAATGGGGAGGCAAATGAGACCCCATGACTTCCAGGACAGTGCAGTGTTGTGGGGTAGGTTGCTACAGCAATTTTTGAAATTAGCTTATACTGTTCTGGCTTCTATCTCTCCTTTCATTTCCTAACTTCCCAGCCTATTTCCCATATCCTAGATGGGTCCCACCTCACCTCCTAATTGGCCCCCTGCTTCAACAGGAATCACCGTTACCCTCCTAAAGTTTATCTTTGATCATTTCACTCCTGTGTTTTAAAAAAACTATCAATGGCTCCCCACTGCTAGAGAATAGTCCAAATTTAAAGCATGGCCTTCCAAGGCCATGATTATTGGGCCCCAATCTATCTTTTCTGATTTGTTCCTTCACAAAGGCTGCCTTCTCTCTGCCCAGTTTCTTCCACCCCTATGTCCCACTTTCCGCCCCCATGTCTCCTCCCACACAACTCACTGCTCAGTCTCCAGGCCACTTGCATACCTAAGCATACCCTGCTTTCTGGCTTCCCTGCCCTTGCTACGATTTTCCTTCCTCCTAGGATGCTGTTCCCTGCAGTCATTAGCTGTTGAAATCCTGTCCTTCCTCTAAAGAACAACTCAGATGCCATCTCCTCCATGAAGCCTTTTTGGATGCACTCTTTCATCCCCAGCTGGCATCCACTTTCCACCATCTGTGTCCCCTAGCTAGCTGTTAGTTGTGTGCCAGACTTTCACAAACATGAAGGAGTTACAGTGATCCTTCTAAGATGCCCCTTGTCACCACAGGGAGACTTGGGCCTCTGAGCCTCTCAGGGGTCCGATGCATTTGTCTCCCCACCCAGACTGTCAGCAACAGAAACTTCTTAGTAGGATGTATATAGTGTGTTCTTACTATGTGCATGAACTCAATTGAATTGTGGAGTCTGCTAAGGGTTGTGGGTTTGAGTCTGTGTCCTTAGCACTGGGGTCAAAGGCAAAGAAGGAAGCTGGGAGGACCCCTGAAGGTCCAGGCACATGAAGAGATCTTGCAGATCTCACCAACCAGGATACACGCCTGCATTTGGGCTCAGTCTGCCCTGTGTTCAGATCTCACCCTCAGTTCTATAAAATTGCTTCTATCTGTGGTCCAGAAAAGCCGGTTGCAGGGCCCCAGGCAATAGCTTGGGCAGGAAACTCCCACTGCAGAGTTGGGCAGCCGAACATGCGAGAAGCCACCTTGTCAGGCCCCCGAGTGAGCCAGCCACCAGGCCAGAGATAGGAATCATCTGGGTGGGGCGGGCACATCCTTCAGGCTTCCTGGGAGCAGGCAGGGCTGGACACACCCTCTCTCCACCTGGCCTCCCAGGCGGGGGGCAGGGGCTATTGCCCTCAACCATCTTCTCACCAAGGATTCAGGCAATTGTTTCCTTTCTTCACCCTCTAACTTTGGGAGCCCTGACCGTAGTCTCTGCCTCCTATGAGGTCCCTGCCTGCACTTCCTCAGATACTGAGTGTGGAAGGTCACTATCCTCCCAGGGGGACATTTATACATCATGATCCCTACAAGCTGATGAGACAGGGCTTTCTCAAATCATGGATGGCCTCATCCTAGAGCTGTGTGGGTCCAGCATCCTTTCCTTAACACCTAGTATCCCCTTGGGTGGCCTGGTCATTCTTAGTTTCTGGGGGCTGCAGACTGCTGACCCCAAGGGCCAGAGCCCCTGCTGAACTCTGAATTTCCAAGATCTGAAGACTTCTGGTTCCCTGATAGTAAGAGACTAGACCCAGTACCCCATCTCTCTACACACCTTAACTACTCCTAGGACAATCCCAGCCACTGCTGGCCAGGAGGGTGGAGCTCTGAGTCAGAGTATAAGTTCCTGATCTTGCCACCCAGCTACAGAGTTGCCGCCATGCTCCAGAGGCAGATGCCTGCCTGGGTCCCCCACCACCTGCCAGACCCATGCCAAGCAGAAGACAGCAGGCCCTCGGCCACCTGTGTGTTGAAGGTGAGGGAGCAGCGGCTGGGGCCAGAGGCTGAGGGCCAGGGAGGCATAGCCAGGAGGCGAGGAGCAGGAGTGGAGGGCTAAGGACAGGAGAGAGGCCTCAGGGAGGACCAGTGGGCATTGCATGCTCCAGTGATCTTGGCTTGGGCAGCCTCTAGCTAGCACCTGGGGTGTGGGGCTCCTGGATGGGTGACCTCGCTGAGAGTACCGTCAAGCCCCACAGGGTACATGCAGTGGCTCAGGGCCATCTGGGGCCAGGCAGGTACCTTGGGTAGACAATGTTCAGTACTGCCAGAGGATCCACATTGGGCCAGTCCTTAGTGGCAAACAGGCACTAACCCTGTAATGGCCTAAACCTTTATGCTGTGTGAGTGTGTGGTGTGGTATGTAGTGAGAACTGGTGGCATTGCCAATCTGTCACTATCCGCCTCAAAGCCACCCACCTGGGTTTGAGGTTATAGTCAAGGCTGAAGCAGTTGGGAGCTGAGTGCTCCAGGAGTTCTTCTGTGAACTGTGCCTGTCACTGTCAGGCCCTGGAGGGTCCCTGTCACTCAGTGCCAGAATTTCTTGCCCTGACCACTCACCTAGTGTAGGTGATAAAAAGGAAAACAGCTATCATGGCTCCTCTCAGGCAATCCCTGGTCTGAGACATGTTCTGAGGTCCCATCATGCCCCATCCCAGTGATCTCCTTTTGGGGAGGGCCCACACACCCTGGAAGGGAGCACCAGGCTGGTCTAAGCCCCGTGCAGGTGTTGCAAGGAACTGGTGGCTACACCCAGCTCCTCAAGGAGGAGGATGTGGCATCACCTGCCGGCCCTGCCCTGAGAAGCCCTGGGGAGAGTTCCTGCAGGCTTCCCAGGATCTGCCTTCCCCTCTCTCTAGGCACCCTAGACCTCATGGGAGGGTCTGGTGAGGGTATGTCTGGCCAGGGGTGGGCCTCAGATCCACCACCACTGAGATGTAGTCGTTAGACTGTCCCCCAGCTCCACTCCTGCCCAAGAGCCTGACCCTGGGATCGCTTCTATGACCAAATATTCTTATGACTGATTTGTGGTAACAGCTAGACTCTTGGGGTATGGAGAGAGCCCCAACTTGGAAGCTAAAGGCTTTCACTCTGGCCTCTGCTACCAGTCTGACTGGTGCATGAGCTGGAACAGTCTATTAGCTGGTGTGCGAATTGGTGTTGACGGCCACCTCTGGATGGATGGGGCACACTGGCCGCAGCACAGGGCAGCTTGGGAGACCTGCGCTGAGCCCTGGCTCTGCCGCTCCTGGGCTGTGTGAGCCTGGGTGAGATGTAATCTCTCTAAACATAATCTTCTCCTCTGTAAAGCAGGGATAACAGTGCTTTCCTCCGCAGTGGTTGGAGGGATAGATAAGAGCACACACGAAGCACCCAGTGCAGTCAGGGCCTAGCACACCAGAGAAGAGTAATACATTCAGTTCCTCACTCCCATCCTGCCAACAGTCAGATCCATAAAACTGGGCGTGGGAAAAGAGGCACCATGGGCTTGCATATTAGCCAGTCCTGAGATTCAAGGGTCTGTCTCCCAAGAGAATCTCAAGGGGAGTGCAGAGCCCAAGGCCAAGGGGGATACTGGGACATATTCATCTGCAGCCTGAGCAGCAGGGCCCTGTCTCCCACATGGCTTCCCACAAATCTGCCATCCAGCCTGTCGTCCCTGGCACAGCTGTGCTGGTTGTTAGAAGTGGCTAAATACTGTATACCTCTGTACTGTTTGCCAAACGGTTCCTGACTTGAACTCCAAGCCTATGAGTATTCCCTAGTCCTTATCCCAGGGCCCTCCAATGTCCCCATGAATAGAAGAATTGATGCCTGCCTTTGCATCAGGGCTGCAGCCCAGCTGGCGTGGTGCTGGCCATGCCTGTTAAATATTTTCCCTTCCACCCTGATACTCAATCCCAGCTAGGGCATCCTGTTCTAGGGACAGGCTTATCCAAATACCTAAAGTTTTGACCCTTACCACACCATTAGCAAGCCTATGACCTTGGATGCCATAACCTCACCAGACTCTGGTCTCCATCTGCATAGTCACAGACATCGCGCTTTGTGCTCTCTCATCTTTCTTTCTTTCTTTTTTTTTTTTTTTTTGGTCTTATTTGAGAGTCTTACTCTGTCACCTGGAGCTAGAGTGCTATAGCGTCAGCCTAGCTCACAGCTACTTTAAACTCCTGGATTTAAGCCATTCTCCTGCCTCAGCCTTCCAAGTCCCCCTATAGCTGGGACTATAGGCACCCACTACCATGGCCAGCTAATTTCTTCCTGCTTTTGTTTGTTTGTTTTTAGTAGAGATGGGGTCTTGCTCTTGCTCAGGCTGGTCTTGAACTCGCGAGCTCAAGCGATCCTCCTGCCTCAGCCGCTGGAGTGCTCAGATTACGGGTGTGCACCACCATACCCGGCCTTTATGGCATCTTTCTACTGCAGATCAATTATGAAGTTTTCCTTATCTCTAGCACTGTTCCAAGTAAGGTGATTATATCAGAGGCAAAATATGTACATTCATTTTAATCCAAGAAGGTAATTTTTGTAGGCCTGGTTCCTGAAATGCATCTGGGCCCCAGACACAAGTCCCACTTCCCTGCTGCCTTCCTCCCAGAGAGATCCCTCTGGGATGTCTCTCAAATCCCCTTCTGGCTCTAACTCTGTGCTGGCAAAAAGTGGTTGTCTCCTGAAAATTGTGTCTCTCCTGAAAATTCCTGAGCTAGAGGGTGAGCTTTGAGGCTCAAAAGGCATGATCTGTGGCTACTAGAAAATGGGAATGTCTCTGAGGATCTTTATAGCTCTAATGTGCTCTGGACATTTAAAAAGAGAGAGAGAAGGCGCCTAGAATGTGACGGTAGAAATACAGCCAGTAAGCGCACAGCCAATAGACGGACTATCAGAATTTGGGCGTTACTTTGGGGCTTTATAGGGATTCAGGGTGAAAAGAGAAGGATCTTTCAGGAAAAATGGTTTTAAGAGAGGAAGACCAAGGAAAAGGGGGTGAGGCCAAGCAATACCCATCTTCATGTTGGCCAAGGGGCACTTTCCAGTACCCTGAGAGCACAGCAGTGGTTATAACGCTAGCTTAGGGAGTAGAATTGGATTCCCCTGATTCTAGCTGAGAGCTTTGCAGCAAAGGACTTAGGCCCTGATTCTTCTTTTGTAAAGTGAGGCTAATAATAACTGTTCTGTGGGTTGGTTTTAACAATTAACAAGATAACACAGAGTATGGACACAGCACCTGGCGTATACAGGCATCTGGCAGATGGTAGCTGGCACTGCTGTTACTGAGCAGGAGGAAACAACAACCCTACTGGAGGGTACTGGGGTTAGAGGACAGGAGAGATATTTTCCTAGAAGGCAGGGGCCTGGAGTGAGGTCCCGAGGGAGGCTATGACTGCACCTTCCTTTCCAGAGCAGACACTGACGGAGCCAGGCTGGGTCCCAGGCAGCCCCTCCTGGAGGCAAGAGAAGGATTGTGATGGCTGCAGGCCCATGGGCCCTAGGTGCAGAGCCCTGAGATGCTACGGAATATTCCCCAAGACTAGCCCCTGCCCAGGCTAAGGCCTCCACAGCTCCCCACACAGACTCTACTTATCCTCTGAGAATACAGGAAGGTCTAGCTTTTGCCCAAACTGGTCTCCTGATGAAAGTTGACTTATTCCTCCTCACCAGGCCAGACCAGGACACACACTCTGCTAAGGCAAAGAGTGAGAAATGAGGAGCTCGGTGTGTCATGCAGGGAAAGGCAGGGCTGATTGGCTAAAGGTCATGGCCATGTTTTCAGAAACTTCTGGTTCTGGAGAAACAGAATAAGTAGCTATTGGCTCAAGTCACAGAATGCTGTTAGAGCAAGTCATTAACCATGAAAATATTTACCATTTCAGAATTGATCTCACAAAAGGAATCTTCAGACTTAGAACTTGCTTTGAGTTTGTTCTGATTTCAAGGCAGCTATTGGGGAGACGGGAAGAGACCCTGAGACTTACTGCCCTGTCTATCTTGGGGACTAAATAACTTGGCTTTCCCAGTATCATCACTCTGTCATTACTGATTAGAATTAAGCCCCAGGAAAACCTAGAAGGACAGACATCAAAATGATTGTCTCTGAGTGGAGGGATTAGGTGGACTATTTTTTTCTTCATAATTATAATGTTTTTCTCCAAACTCCTATATTATTTAAAGAGAAAAGAATTGCATCCTCTTAAAAGGGTATAAAGCAACAAAGAATGGAATATGTGGAGTGACACGTCACGGGCTCCAGTTCAGGGGCCTCTGGAAATATAGACATTTGGTCGGGTGGAAGAGTCCAGTGGCCTTTGCCATGAGCACAGACGGGGAGGGGGTAGGAACAAAGACTCATCTAAGCCTGGGTAAAACTCTCAGGGAAAGGGCTTCAAGGTCTGAGATTCAAGCAGGAAAGGCATGAATGGCCAAGAATAGAACTAGGATATCTGAAGACAACAGAACAGGCCTAAAGCTTCCAAGGTGTGCTGGCTCAAAGGGGAAATGTCCTTCATCCCAGCAGCCAGAGGCGTCTTCCAGAGTCCAGAGAGGCCATTGACAGAGAGGAGGCCTCTGGAGCCAGGGGAGGCCCCACCCCCTGGCAGTAGGAGCCTGTGTCTGACCTGACCTGCTCTCCCCATCATGGCCATAGGCTGCCGTTCCCTTTAACCTCACTGTCCCTCATGCCTTATGTTTACCTTGGAATAGGTCCTGGAACACAGTAGGCACTCCAAAGTAACACCTGAATGTCAGGGGACTAAAAGAAGATGGTTCATCCTCCAGAGAAACAATCAGAGAAAAATCACACCAGTAAGAGCAGAGACCTTGAGCTTGGGCAGGCAGAATATTAAGGAGAAAGGGTGAGAAGGAGGAGGATGAGAATTGAGTGGCTCCACAGACCTAAGGCCTGGGGCAGAGGAGGAACTGGGGAGGGAGCTGTGGTCCCTCGTAGGCAGAAGAGACGACACTTCACAGCTGTGGGATAAAGAGAAGCAAGTACAGCTGGGAGAGGCACTTTCAGGGCATCTGAGAGCAGAAAGTACTGGTGTCCAAGGGGGACACAAGTGGGGCTGAGGCCACAGAATGCAGGGCTGGGCCTCAGGGAGCCACTCCCACCACCCCAGATGTGGTGGCCTTGGTAGCATGAGTTGTGGGGGTTACTTAGGGGGTTGAGCTTGAGACAATGGCAGAGCATCCAGGATGTGACCAGGACTATAAGAGGAAGGGGACAGAGAGGGGGCCAGCAGCAGCAAGCAGGCCGGGCTCAGGGTGTGAGCTGTCAGGATGACGAGCTGCAAGAGGAGGAAAATTCAGGGCTCCAGTCTGCAGAGGCACCTGGCAGGAACCTGTCCTCGCATCAAGGACTGTTTGAGCCTTTACCATCACAAGTACATCATCACAGACCAGCCAAGTCTTCACAAGTATCTCTAGCAAGATATGATGAAGAGGAAAGAGGCAAACTGATTACTGGGAGAGGGAAACAGTGACCACAAGGACTTGGGAGAGGATGTCCTGGGAAGGAGCGCAACAGGCAGAGGAGCGCAAATGTCCTGGGCCAGAGTTGAGCACTAGGGGGGTGTGAGCACCTGGGGAAAGGGCTCCAGGGGAGTAGATGTCCAGATGTGTCAGTGTCTTCACCCCTCTGAGCCCCAGCATCATGGATGTGTGTATCCAGGATGGTCATGCTTTGACTCACTGGGCCCTGAGCTGAACCATGCCTGCTTCCTGAGCAAGCTGCCATCCTGGGTGGGCAGGGGAGGTTTTCCCTTGTGTAAGGGATGGTAGGAGTGGAATGCCAATAAGAAGTTATTCTATGAAGAAAGGAGAGTGGAAACACCCAAGGACTCCTTACCGTTAGTGTCCATTCTGAGTTTGGGGCAGAACATTCCTTCTCTCTTTTTTTTTTTTTTGTTTGTTTGTTTGGCCGGGACCAGGTTTGAACCCACCACCTCTGGTATATGCGGCCGGTGCCCTACTCCTTTGAGCCAGAGGCACCGCTCTCCTTCTCTCCTTTAACAAAGGTCTACTGAGCATCTTTCTGCATATCAGCATGCCGCAGGTACTGGAGGTACAAAGCTGAAAAGCCAGGCAGGGTCACAGGCTCTCAGAACCTTCCAGGCTGGAAAGAAGGCAGATTCCCCCAGCAAACAATGGCAAAACAGCATAAGTGTTGATGTGATGCAAGTGGGCAGGCCTGAGGAGGCTTGGCAGGAAAGCCTCTCCTGAAGAGCCTCTCCAGCGGCACTGGCCTTGAGATGATGTTTGAAGAGTGAGTCCACTGTCCTCTCATTTTGCAGGAGGCGCTGTCTCCATGCCACCTGTTGACAGTGAGAGTCATCCGGATGAAAAACGTTCGGCAGGCTGATATTGGTGAGTACCCTCCTCTCTCTTCCCTCCTTTCTCTTTGTTTACTGGGTCTGAATGGAGAGAGGCACTAACTGGAAAAATGGTCAGGTGTGTCTGTGTGCACGTGTGTGTGTGAGAGCATGCATGTGAAGATGGTTCCACATATGTGTGTTCTATGCGTGGGTTGTAGTTCAAACTTCGGGGCTTCTGTCATTTTTCCAGGGCCCTCACTCTTGCTGTAATCGCAATACTACCAGCCCCTGCAGCCTGCGCCTGCATCTGAGTCTCTGTCCCCCTTACTCTCCTCCTCACACCCCTCCTAACATCCTGTTCCAGGAGCGCCAGCTTCGCCCTCACCCTCCTTGATTTTAGGGGCTTTGGGGGTGCAGAGGAAGGATAGGCCCTTAGGCATTGTGGGGCTAGCTTCCACCCTACTCCCAGAGCCCTTCTCAGGACAGGGTTCTAAATCAGGCCCTGGGGGCCATGCCAGAGCCCATAGCACCTTTTTTTGTGGCTATGGATGTATGTATCCAGGATGGTTGTGCTTGGACTCACCCAGGCCCTGGGTGAACATTTGCGCGGTGTTGTTTTCTTGGAGCCCTTACTTCCCTTCATCCAGGCTCTTCACTGGCCCATGGGGGCAGGTGAAGCCATCTGAGTGGACAGGATCCTCCCCTACCCGTCTTTGGGTGGCTTTCAAGAGGATAGGAGAACCAAAATCTCCTGCCCATACTGCCCTCATCCTGCCTCTGCAGAGAGGAAGTTGGCCCCCAGAAGGAGAAAGCTCTGTGTCCAGGCCTCACGCCTGGGGCGTGTCCTCATGCTCTGGTGACCAAACAGGAAAGGTTCCAGGGACACAGGGATCCCACGAGACCAGGGAGGCATGTCACAGGCAGGGAAAGATGCAGAGCCATGAGCCTGAGTGCACATGTTAACAAAGGGAGACATTCCTATCCAAAGCAGCTGCAGAATAACAGACGATGGCATTCCGGTCTTGTCACTACAGAATCACTACAGAATTTAGAGCCAGAGAAGGACATGGAGAGCTAAGGGTCTGGGTCCTCACAGGGACAAGAAGTGGAGAGCCAGAGGCCTAGGGCCGAACGACTTCCCGAGAGCTCATATGCTGATTGTGCTGGAGCACAGGTGCAGAGAGGCTGAGAACTTGCTGGGAAGCTGTCACTGCATTGCAAGGATGAATGTGGAGGGCAGAGGAGGGAGGCCTCTTAGCCTGGAGGCAGCAAAGGCAACAAGCAGAATGCAGCCTGAGTCTCTGGAGGCAGACTGGTCCAGAGTCCCTGCCAGCAGGAGTACCCCAGCAAACACCCAGCTGTGGCTGTGTCTGTACCATGTCCAACCAGAGGGCCAGGGACTTCTCCCGAGGCCTCTTAGGGTTTTCTTAGCCTACCAGTAAGTGACCTATGGAGCCAGGGAGTGTTCCAGGGACCTGGGACGTGGCTGCCTTTTTTGCTTTCTTGCCCATGCCACAGAGTCACTCAGACATTTCTCCCCCTGGGCAGAGTCACACCCACACCTCAGGACAACCCAGCTCCCACACACCTGCAGCAACACTCACCTTTCTCCAGCTCCTCTTGAGGTGTGTCTGTCCCAGCCCCTCGAGTCACCCTAGCCACACACCCCTATGCTTCATGCCTGCACCTGTGCACTCAGGCCTGCCCATTGCCAGGTCCCTTCCTTCTGTCTTCTTGTTGCCACACCTGTCAGTCAGAGGGTGATGAGGCCCAGGGTAACAGACTTTGGTCTGGCTCTACAGCCTCCTTGTCCCCTTCCCACACACCCCTTGGGCATGCCCAGACTGCCTTTTGGGGGCACTCAGTCCTCTTTGGGAACCCTCTTGTTGCTTATGTTTTTCTCATTTCCCCTGAGGGACAAGTGAAGGGCTATATGGCATCTGGAGCGCCAACCCTGGTCACGTCATGTCTGGATTCCACAATGTCATGGGTGAGGCTGTGTTGCTGCCTTCCCCAGGTTAGGTTTAAGACTGTTCTGATGCCTTGCAATCCTGGGTTACCCTTGCCCCCAGTTGTTCCCTTCTGGCTTGAATCTAAGCTCTCGATTTAGTCTTACAACCTGTGCCTGAGCTTCCGAGGAGGTCAGAGAGGCTGAATGGAAGTGAACATGCAGAGGTTCGGGGCTGAACCCTCATCATCAATAACTAAAAGAACCCTGGACCAGACTTGGGCAACAGTTTGGCCTAGAAACCTCCTAGCTGTCAGTTTTTTAATCCTCTTGGGAAAACAAATCCAAACCAGCACCCCAAGGGGTATTAGGCAGGTATCTCCAGAGGTATTAGGGAGACAATGTTCCGGACATGTGGAAAGATGATTGAGCCAGCTCTACCACCCACATTCCAGGAAAAGCGACATATCATTCAGATGACCCATCCTCCTGTCACTGCATAGGAACAGGATTAGAACCTATCTCTCACTGGGAAATCCCTTGTCATCTGTGAAATTTTCAGAATTGGGTCACTGTTGCTTAACCATTCCTCACTGCCAACACGATAGTCACAACTAGGTAATGGTGCCTGCCCGGATGCCATCAGGGCTCCCACTGACCTTCCTCCACACCCCAGCAAGATCCCCTCCTTGGGCTGCACTGTCCTTCTCCCCAGCCTTTCATGTGGGAAACTGCTCTCTTCAAAAGAACTGAAAAGCAACTCAATGCTTAGAAAGTGAGGGTCTGATCAATCTTGTCTCTTTTAGGAGTATTTTTATTACAACTAAAGATTTAAGCCTTGGGCCATGAGATTGTATTTTATGGGTTTAATGGGACAATTTTAGGCATGGACTGATGACAGGAAACTGATCTGAGAGGGGAAAGGGACTTTACAGGATTCATCAAACCATGGTGCAGGGCGGCACCTGTGGCTCAACGGAGTAGGGCGCTGGCCCCATATCCTGGAGGTGGCAGGTTCAAACCCAGCCCTGGCCAAAAACTGCAAATAAAAAACAAAACATGGTGCAGAGTTAGTAGGGTATGGTGGGTCAGCACCTGCCCGTAGGCTCCCAGTGTAGAGAAGGCACAGCTGGGGAGGAAGATCCAGGCCCATTAGGAGGAGTCTAAGAGGGTTGAGCAGGTTCCTAGTGAGTCTCCCCATTGGCACAGCTGACCTCCTTATCAGGATCTGCAGTGGCACAGCCCAGAATTTCTTGGGTACTTCTGATACAGCCCTCGAGCAAAAGATTGGGTTGTCCATTCATTCATTTGTTCAACGCTGTATCTAGTGAGTGCCTACTGCATTCTAAGGGCTGGAGGCACACACTCTCCTAGCTCTCTTGGTGTTCATAGTGATGGAGAGAGACAAGTCGACCCACCATGGCAGTGCGATGCAGGAGTGCTCCACCAGGAGAGGAGCAGAGGGCTTGGCCTGGGGGCACCTGGCCCAGTTAGGGGCACCCAGGCAGGGCTTCCAGACAAGGTGCCTAGCCAGGAGAAGGATGGGTGAAAGTAGAAGAGAGTGGAAGAGTGTTAAGAGGAGAAGGAGCAGCACATACAAAGGCTTGAAGGCAAGACAGCATGGCACCTTTTGAGACCCGATTGGGTTTGGCCTGAGTCTACAGTATGAGTGTGCAGCGTGTGTGTGTCTATGTGTGTATGAGTGTGTGTACATGTGTGAATGTGGGTGTGTGTGTGTGTTTATGTTCACACGTGGAGGGTACAGGTGGAGTATTTAAAAGGGTGGAAAGATAAGGCTGAGGCTGGGGGACTGGGTGGAAGCCGCCATGCTGAGTGGTTGGAACTCCTTCCTAAGGTCAGAGGGGAGCCATTAAAGGATCTTAAACTGGGGAGTTTTACTTTTATCATAGTAAAAAGCTCCCTCTGGCTTTTCTTGGGAGAAAAATTAGAGTGGGGCAAGACAGGAGGCAGGGAGTCCAGTTGGGAAGTTGTCCCAGAGACAATGATGGCCTGCACCAAGGCAACGGCAGTGCAGATGAGACACAGACAGGTTCGACATATGCAAAGGGTCAAATCAATGCAATACGAGAGTCAGGGAGACACTTGGCTTCTGGCCTGGACACCTGTGTGGAGGTGAGGAGGAGCAGGTTGGGCATAAAGAGGGAGGGTGGGGACAATGAGATCATTTCCTTTTGATTCTGGTGAGTTTTGGTCATTCTTTTTCTCTGCATTAAATGATCATCATGACATCTATTCTAAAGGATAGTGTCATCTCACCTTCATTCAATGGAAGAAGGGCTGTAAATTCCAATGCAGTGAATGGTGAGCCTTTGGAGATTAACCAGACAATCGGGGATTAAATTAGAAGCCAGGAATGTGTCTGATGCAAACTGGGGTTGCTGGTTCTGATAAAGATTTCAGTGTAGTGAACAAAGTCTGTCCCAGGGGATGGTCCTGGTTCCACTCACATTAGGGACTCATAATAATAATTATGAACTACTTTGAATATACTTCTGCCAGTATAGAACTCCCATCTTCACACCAGCTTTACTATCTAGAGGACTCTCTGACCCTGGAAACTGTATTGACTTTTACCATTTTTTCACATAGCTGGTGTGTACCCTGGGCCTCACCCCAGCAGATTGCCAGGAGAGTGACAAAGGCAGTCATGGCATCCTTCCTCCCTTCCCCCAGGTAGAATGGAGGCAGAACGAGGCTAAGCTGCTGTTTTTCATCCTATCCCTTCTGCTGCTCCAAACAGAAGCCCTAGGGGGTCTTTCTCCATTTGGAGAGGGCCTGGTGGGGTCAAGAACTTATCCGTTCTCCAGAAAACATACAACAACATTACACTTGGTTGTTTTTAGAGTAGTGGTCCTCAACCTTCCTACTGCCGCAACCCTTTAATACAGTTCCTCATGTTGTGGTGACCCCCAACCGTAAAATTATTTTTGTTGCTACTTCATGAAGCAGTAGTGTTAAGATTTTAGCCTTCCTGATCTCAGTTTTCTGCCTCTAAAGGCTATCGTCTGTTCCCAGGGGCCCAGTCTATGTCTTGGCAGGGGTCTGCTTGGTCTGTTGTTACTTCATGAAGTAGCACCGAAAATAATTCTATGGTTGAGGGTCAACACAACATGAGGAACTGTATTAAAGGGTCATGCCATTAGGAAGGTTGAGAACCACTGATTTAGAGTGAAAAAAAAAAAAAAAAAAAGCCACAGATGTGAAGGTCTCTTGGGTCATAAACTTCATGCTGGGAGACCAGAATAGGTATATAGAGCCTGACTGTGGTGCAATTGAGGCATTATGGTAGCAGGCATGGTGGCCCCTGCTCCTAGATCCTGCTAAATAGCTGGTGCCACCCAATCCCTTTCCCACCCAGGCCCTTCTTGGCTGCCTTACATCAGACTATGGGAGACCTAGGCCCTACTTTTGTTTCCATAGTGACATGGGCTAAGGCAAGAAGTAAAATAAACTTCTGGGGCTGGGAGAGGGAAAATTATGTAGCCATACCCTGTCTCAAACAGCAGGTGTTTACTCAGAGACCAGAGTGGTTCTGATAAGAGCCAGAGGCCATTTATGTCCCAAAGAATGATCAGTGGGACCTGGGTCTTCCTCTATGAAACCTATAGTCTGTGACATTCTCAACATTCTGCAACAAAGGTCTCTGGAGAGGACCTGGAGTTGGGATGAAACCGTGCTCCAGAGGAGACTTAGGAGACTCCCTGTCTCTCACCTCTGAACATTGGTTGGTTCCTTATGTTTACCGTTGGCCCTCTCTTTTTTGGACAGTAAGCCAGACAGACTGCTTTGTGAGCCTCTGGCTGCCCACTGCCTCTCAGAAGAAGCTGAGGACTAGGACCATCACCAACTGCCCAAACCCAGAATGGAATGAAAGCTTCAACTTCCAGATCCAGAGTCAAGTGAAGGTGAGACATGGAGGACTGCACCTGTCTGCCTACTGGCATCTCTGTTCCCCTCTTGACTATTTCTCCTCTTTGTGTGTTCTTTGCCTATTTGTTTTTCTTTCTACTTACTTCTTGCCCAACCAACCTGTCTTCCTACTCATCCACTGTTTCCTTCTGCCTGTCTCCCATTTGTCTTTTTCTGAGTTCATTTATCCTTCATGTTTGTTTGGTCTCTCTTGTCCTTCTACCTAATTTTTGCTGGAACTGGATGTCTCTTGCCCCCAAACAGGTTGTGTTTCCAGTACCTTCCAGAGCATGCTCCAAGCAGGAGAATACACAAAGGGGAAGAGTCACTCTATTCACTAAGACCAGCACCAGTCTAATTTCAGCCAGGGGTTTTTCTCTCTCTTAAATCCTTTTTGTATTGCTTTATGATTTCTATTTCCTTGGGTGTGTGTTCTTTCATTTATTGAGTTGTTTCATGTCAGAATTGTCCCTTGACTGTACTGAGTTGTGACAGCCTCAGCAAAGAACCCTTCAGGAAATATGACCTTATCATAGAGACATCAAATCCATTTGGGGCACTTGAGGCCTTTTACAAAGGGTTCTTTATGAAACAGAAACACTTCAAGCCAGCATCTCCCAGGATCCTTGAAACAAGAGGCCTCAGAGACTAGCTCAGGTCCTCTGAGACCATTGACCTCAAAGTCCAGCCAAATGATTTGATTCTGGCTATGCTGCTTTGGGACCATCCATGAAACTTTTTTAAGGGCTAATGGATCAAAAGATGTAATTCACACACTTCACCCCAACCCCACCAATTACCAGAGAAATCTTGGCGACATCACTCCCCTGGAGTGTTAAGATTTTAGCCTTCCTGATCTCAGTTTTCTAGCATCTAAAGGCTATCTTCAGCTCCTAGGGGCCCGTTCTATGTCTTGGCAGAGGTCTGCTTGCTCTGCCCCTTCCATCCTTCCTCCAGATGGAATAAAATCCTTCCACACTTCATAGGCCTCTGAGAAGCTTATAAAAGGCCAAATTCTTCTGTAGGAGAGAGAGAGCAGAGGGACAGGAAGGCTTCAGAGAACGGGAAAGGAAGGAACATTTTCTTTCCTTGATTCATTTTCCTACAAATGCCTCTCACACCTGACCAGGGACTGCTCTGCTATCCCCCAATACTCAGACCTACCTCCTCGCTGAGATTAAACTTAGGTCCCTCATGTTGAAAATGGGTCACTGTAACCAGAGTAACCAGACTTGCACCCTCCCTTCTCCCCTAGAATGTGCTAGAGCTGAGTGTCTGTGATGAAGACACAGTGACCCCAGATGACCATCTCTTGACAATTCTCTACGACCTCACCAAGCTCTGCTTCAGAAAGAAAACCCATGTGAAGTTTCCACTCAACCCAGAGGTAGGTGCAACCCAGGCCCTCAGCCTCCTGCCTCGTGAGGAGCAAGTGGTTATGCCTGAGAGATCATTCCACGGGCTCCTCTCTGTGCATACAGCCAAGTGGGGAAAAGATGGCGACACTAGTTCAAATCCCAAGGTTATTGCTCACTAATAGTGTGACCCTGTGAAATTAATTCACTTACCTTCTCTGAGTTTCTGTTTCCTCATCTATACAAAGACGACAAGACACTAATACCTACTACACAGGGCCATTGTGAGGTGTAAGTGAGAAAATGTAGTTAAGATACCTAGCGGTATTTGCCGTAGAAAATGGAGATGTAGAAGTATTGGTCCCCTTCCCCCTTTCCTTCCCTCAGAGTCCTATTTCTGGAATGGCCCCAGGAACAGAAGACATGAGGGGAAAGGCAGGCAAATCTGCAAGTCAGAAATAAGTCAGGATCAGGGATATGGAGCCAATCGCTCAAAAATAGGCATGAGGACACCTCAAAGAACTGGCACCCCGGCCTTCACCTGGCTCACATTCCAGACCAGCGAGGTCAGGGCTTGCCTCCAGTTACCCAGGGAGGGTAGGAAGGGTCTGAAGGAACAGCTGAAGGAGGGGGCTCCTGCCCCTGGTGGTGGGCTTGCTGAGGGCCATATCTCGGTGCTCCCTTGCCCCAGCACCAAGCCCCTCAGGGAGGGCACGCTAGCTCTGCAAGCCCATAGCTGGGGGTAGTGAGGAAAAGGAAATGTTCTGGGACAGAGGAATTCCCAGGCTGGGATGAGGGTCAGCTCCACACCCCACATTCCCTGTGTTGTCAGTTATGTTCCTGGTGCCGAAGACTTATAGACAGAGAGAGGCAGGGGGGGCCACAGGGCACTGCAGGGCAGCAGGGCAGCCATGGAGGAAGACAAGGGCAGGGCGACAGGGACTCTTGGTGGAGGGTCCTGGTCTGCAGACATATGTAGACACGGCTCTCAGCCCCTTTCCTTCCCCCCTGCCAGGGCATGGAAGAGCTGGAGGTGGAGTTCCTGCTGGAGGAGAGGTGAGTAGGCCCTGGCCCCGGGTCCACCAAGGTCTTGACTATTAAGTGGCTTCTGGGAATAAGCATTTCAGAGCTGGGTCAGCCTTTCTGCCATCCTCCCTCTTTCTGTCACCCTCCTACCACTAACCCTGGACTCCTCACTGTGTATCACAATCATTTAGGAGCCTCTAATAGTATAGAGTGTAGGTCCTCAGTTCCGCGGACATCTTTAAAGACACAGTACTGCCTCAATCCCCCACATTCACAATGGTGGTCTTTGGAAAGAATTCCTGCCATGGTGATGGGAGCTTTGTTGAGGCTCTGCTGACAAGGATGTTAGGACCAAGGGGTCTCCTCCTTGACCCAGAACTGTTAGAACAAATGCCCCTAAATCCTGGTCTAAAGCACAGGCTGTCCCCACCCCCACAGCCAACTTGGAACCAAATCTGGGGTGGAGGCTCAGGCTCAATGTATACTGTTGTTTCCAAATGTTTTCAACCAGGAAAATGGCCCAGAGTCCTGGAGGTCTGACTATGCTGGGGACTCACAGAGCTGGAGGGCCAAGAGGAGAAAGAGAAGGAAGAAAGGGAGGGGTGGTGAGGGAGGGGCAGAGCCCTGCCCGGAGAGGACGAGCCCACTCTGGCATGGGCAGAGTGAGCTGCCATGATTGGACAGCCCACTTCTCCACCAGGGCAGGGCAGAGCCCCCTGAACTTGTGATCGTCCAGGATGCCTGGACGATGAAAGATGAGAGGACTGAGACAGGATGAGAGGGCTTATCAGCTCATACTTGGAGAATCTTCTGCCTAGGGGATCTTAGGACTATTTGAGGGAACTTATTTTCCATCAACAGCTGATAGGCAAATTAGAAACTATTTTATTTCACATTGAGGAAAATTGAGACTCTCTCCTCCAATTCTTGGTTTGACAGGACCTTTGTGGAGGATGAAAACTCCTTGGTGAAATTAGAAAGTGGCTTGCAAAATGAAATTTGTCAAGCTTTGTGATAAGAGTTGATCTGAAGACAAAGTCATCTTGGGCTTAATTTTGGTGGAGAAGGCTGAGGACGCCCCTAGGTTAATTGCAACCTTGGAGGCTTATGTTCTCAACTTTATAACACGAGAACATTTAATGCTCACCCGGGCCCTCTCTGTCTGGTCAGAACTGTTTATGCATAAATTAAATAAAGTGCAGAGTAGAGTAATGGGTTATTTCCAGAAGCATTCATGTCTGCCCTAGTTGGTGGACTGTGTCATTTCTTACAAGGTATTTATCCTTATAACTCCATGCAGTTACGTCTGGGTGGACACAAAAAACAATTATCCTTCTTTTAAAAAAAGAAAAAATGGAACTCTTCCATTTCTTTTAACCTATATAAATCGACTCTTTTTCCTGGATATTCTCATTCAAATGTGTGCCAGTTTCCTCCTTGACAACCTATAAATCTAATGTTTCTTAAGCCAATACTTTTCATAAGAACCAAGAAGGCTTGGCTATTTTGTTACTGACCCTATTTATACCCTTTGTCACCTTTATGAGAAATAGTCAAGAATGATAGAACTGACCAGGAGTTCTCATTTTGTTTTTCAGTCCCTATCCGCCTGAGACCCTCATCACCAATGGCGTGCTGGTGGTAATTGTCCTTCTGAGTTCCTGTATCTCTAGAGGCCATCTGGCTTTAGTTCTCAGGAGAACTGAGGGAGAAAACACTAGGCCCAGCATGGGTCCTTGTCCCATCCTGAGCCCAGGAGAAGTTCAACTAAGTTAAGCCAGCCACATGGGGCATACAGAGGGACAGGAGCAAGAAGCTAGGCTCCTGCACCCCGGGGGGAGGTAGCTTAGACAGCACCCTGGCCCAGTACCCAATAACCCACAAAGATGACCCCTTCTCCTGAGAACCAACAAATGAATCCACAAAAGGCAGCTTCCTCTCAGACTCAATCTTGGTCTCATTCCCCCCCAACTCCAATACCTCTGTAGCAGTGATTTTTAACCAGTGTGCTGTGAAATGATCTTAGGTGTGCTGTGAAAAATTTTAAAGGTCACTAATTAAATTATTTTTGAAACAAGTTCAAAGCACAGTAAGTGCATCCTTCTTTTTTACTCCTTTTTTAAAATCAATAGATAGAATCTAAGTGTGTCACACAAGTTTAACTATAGGTTCAAATGTAACATGAGATTTTTTAAAAAGGTTGAAAAACGCTGCTCTATAGGCAGTGTTTCAGAATTAAGCATTTTTCATGATTCAGCTGTTGGTATAGATATTTTAATTAAATGCTTCCAATGCCCCAGAGTTCAAGGAGACCTTTACCCCCCAAAAGAAGTCTTTGGGAATTTGCAAAGGAATTTAATCTACCTCTGATGCTTCTTCTTCTTCTTTTTTTTTTTTTTTTTTTTTGATAGAGATAGGATCTCTCTATGTTAACTAGGCTGGTATTGAACTCCTGACTCTGGCCTTAGCCTCCCAAAGTGTTGAGATTACATGTATAAGCCACCATGCTGGCCCTACCTCCCCTTCTTGACAAGACTATTTTGTTGGAAGTGCTCACTTTCAAAGCCCAGAGCTAAGCATTCCCTCAGGTCAGATCCTCGACCTGCAGCTGAGAACGTGACCCCTAATAAGCTATGAGCATGCATCCTAGACATCCTACCACAGCTTTGTTTTCAAATATCTATCTCTGAATGAGATGACATTCCTTGATCGGGTTCAGGGAATGTGATCACACACCCTGAGTTCCCTGGTGTCAGCCCCAAGTCAGCCCACTGCTAGATTTATGCTCTTGTGCTTTTCTCCTCTCTCGGGCTTGGAAGAGCAGGAGGTGGCTGGTGCTCAGACCTTGAGTGACCCTCCCTTGCTTTGTTACAGTCTCGACAAGTCTCCCGCCTAGAGGTTCATGCAGAAGCCAGGAGGCGGAGGAAGAATAAAAAAAGTGAGCCATTTTATCTCCTGTGCCTTCTGGGGTTGGGGTAGGAAGTGCTGCTTCCAAATCCTGTCAATGTCAGGCTCAGCCTGGTCTGACATTTCCCTGGGCTCAGTGGAGCCAATGGCTTGGCCGAAACTCCTCAGGGGTCTTGAGCACCTGTCCGCCAGCCTGCTTTATACAAGGCGAGTTCACCCAGGCACCCACATGACCCTTGAGTTTTCCAGGCCTGATGCATGGGATGGGCCTGGGCTCTCAGTGCTGCCCCCTGTGCCCACACCTCTACATTGCACCTTGCCAGGAGCTGGGGTTGCCTGGGTTACTGCAGTGATCAGCACCTGGTATGGGCTGGCGCTGGCATGCTCAGGGCCCCTCTAGCTGTCCCCCCTTCCTCTAGCCAGATCTTAAGTCACATGGAATCCTAGCCTTTTATAGCTGCAGGGACCTGAGGGATTCACAAATACCAGCTTCCTCCCAGGCCCCTCTTCCTGCCCCACCCCATCCTGCTAGGCCCCTAGCCTGTCCTAGCAGAGCACAGTGTGGCCCCATGGACATGGGAAGGGGAATGGGGAGAGGAAGAAGCCTGCACCCCAGACTGTCAGGGTGACAAAGGCCTGCTTTCTCTGCTGGGGGCAGGTAACTTTGGGAGGTCTTCTGGCAAAGAAAACCAAGGAGGACTCTGTCAGCATCTACAAGGGTTTTCTGAAGCCCACATTTGTCAGCATCACTCACAAGTCTTATTAAAATAGATACAGATTCCTGCCTGGCCTTATAGAATGAGAATCTCTGGGGCATTTGAACCAGTGCCTGGATTATTCAAAACTCCCCCCAGGCACCTCCAGATAGGCTTTTTGCTGAGCCAAGTGAGGAGGTGGAGACTGAGAGATTTCCCAGGTCCTCATGCCCTTGTCACCTCTCCCAGTACAGGACCTCTTGGTGATGGTGAGTGAGTCCTTTGAGAACACTCAGCGCATCCCACCCTGCCCGGAGTCCAGGTGCCCAAACCCTGCCTGCTTCCACTACCCCAAGTACTTACAGCCTCAGCTGCACGTGGAGGTGCCCAAGAGTCACTGGAGCTGGCCGGTATGAGACACTTGAGTTGGGGGAGGTGCAGGGGCCTGGGGTGGTATGGGGGGTCTCAGAGAAGCCCCTCAGCCCCTCTCATGGAACCCATCCATCCCTCCAGCTTTGCTGCTACAGTGCACACAGAAACGGCCCCATCTGCCAGCCCCTTGAATGCCTTTCCGACAGCCAGGCCATGACTCTGCCTGTGGTAAGGACACGTGCCTGGGCAGAGGCCTCTGAGTGGCTTGCCTGGAGCTCCCACAGTGGGAAGAAGGGGAGAGCCTGGTGCAGGGGATCTAAGGGGAAATATGACTCCTGGGGTTCTCTCTCAGGCAGGGGAGAGGAGTCTTGAGGGGTAGGAGAGTGAGGAGCTACAGTGTGGTCCAAAAAGATGTGTGGAGGCTGAGGTAGAGATGGTGGGGAGAATCGTATCCAGAGGAGGGAAGAGGCTGGAGCATGTGATGTGTGTCCACATGTGTGCTTGCATATGCAAACATGCATATATGCCAAATCAAGCCCAGGGCAGACAGCGTGATCTGGTTGGGATCAGTTGGCTCTGAACTGTCTTCTCTGACTAGCTTTTCATTTTTTGCTCCTCAGGATGAAAATTATGAATTACACATGAAGTCTACACCCTGGTAAAGTAACCTCTTTCCATCCTTCCCTCTAACTTATTCATACTAGTGGTGTGAATGGTTATCTCGCTGTGGTTTGATTGACATTTCCCTGTTGGCTAGTGATGTTGAGCATCTTTTCATAGGCTTGCTGGCCTTTTGCATGTCTATCCAGAGACTTTGTCCACTTTCTAAGTGCTCATCTTTTTATTTTTATGAGTCCTTGTATATTCTGGATGCAAGTCCCATGCCAGATATATGATTTGCAAATATTTCCTCCTGTTCCATGGCTTATCTTTTCATATCCATGATGGGGTCCTTTGAGACATAAAGGGCTTTGATCTTGATGAAATCTATTCATTTTTCTTTTCTCACTTATGGTTTAGGTGTTATATGTTTATCTAAGATATCTTTGCCTAATCCAAGTTCATGAATATTTATTCCCATGTTTTCTTCTAAGACTTTTATAGTTTTAGCTCTCACATTTAGGTGTGTGATTGATTGTTAGTTAATTTTTGTAAACAGTGTGAAATAGGTGTCTGATTTCATTCTTTTGCATGTGGATATTTAGTTATCTGAGCACAATTTGATGAAAAGCACCATTGAATTTTCTTGGCACCTTTGTCAAAAATCAAGTGACCATAATTTCTTCCTGCACTTTGGTTAGCTATTTGACCTTGGACCAGTTCTTTCACCTCACTAAGTGTTTTTTCCTTATCTATAAATTGGGAGGACAGCAGGAATACCGAATACCCCTGGATTGATTTGAGGATCCACTGAGGTAGCACATGTGAAATACTCAGTAATCCCTCTGACAAATACCAGCTAATGTAATTGTTGTTATTATTAATGCAATTTGTTCCTTCCTGAGGCCAAGGAAAGAGTTATTTCCTTGAAGCTGTGTCTACAGTCCTGTGCTAGACAAGGACATATGATGGGATTGCTCTCAAGCCCTGCCTTCAAGGAGATAAGGCTTTGTTAGTAAGTCCAGACTCAGGCCCGAAAGTGTCACAATCCATTCGCCTAGAGTCACTCAGGAGCTAGGCTCAGAAGCTGAAGGGATGCAAGTGGGCAAAGGGAGAACGCCTCTGGAGAGGGCTAGACCCTGCCCAAAGGACTGCTCCTGGGGGCTCCGAGGACATCGGGGCCCCCTCCAGGAAGTAGCTTGAGGTGAGCTGGGCCAGGTCAGGTAGGATCTGGGATGCCAGGCCCAAGAGTCTGGGCTTGTTGAGGGTGGGGACTTGGTGAGAAGAGCCACTCCTGCCCCACCTGCCGTGAAGACCTGTGCAGAAAACTCTGATGAGATAAGGGGTATGAAGGTTTTTATCAACTGCACAGACACACCGAGGATTATTATCCTGGGAGCAGGAAGGGTTTAATGAAGAATGTGAACAGGTGTTTGTTTATCTAGCTCAGGAGAGTCCATTCTGTATAGCCTCCTCTAGAAGGATTTGCTAAAATGATCTTAGGGCCCCTTGTCAGCTATGTCTGGCTTTAAGTTATAGAAGGCACCTGGGGGAAGTCTTTCTGGACTTTTCCAGATCTTGCTGGGGAGGCAGAGGGGTCAGGGTCCCTAATACAATATATCTTTTGTCAACAGTTATCTTTTGTCAGATATCCGCTTACAGCTTTCCAGCCAAGGCCTTGGGGGGATCCACATTTGTTATCTCACTAAGTACTAAAGATAGTCCCAAGATATTTTACAGAAGAGAAGGTGGAGGCCTAAGGTCACGGAGGTGGTATGTTCCACTGGGCTTCAAACCTGAGTCCCCCTAACCCTAAAGTCATGTCTACTCCATGGAAGTAGAATCTACAGGCCTGCTCAGCCAGGGTCTCCTCTCCCCTCAGCTCTGAGGCGCTGGACGTGCGGCTGGGCTTCAGCCTGTGCCCAGCAGAGCAGGAGTTCCTACAGAAGCGGAAGGTGGTGGTGGCCAAGGCATTGAAGCAGGTGCTGCAGTTGGAGGAGGATCTGCAGGAGGATGAGGTGGGTAATCTGAGGTTGTCGGCCTGGGCTCAGGGCCTGCTGTGGCCAAGCTGGTCCTGCCAGCCACCAGGCCCTTCCCTGCACAGGACGGCCTTGGTGCTTCCCCTGTCGTGGCTCTTACTGCTGAGGTGAGGGTGTCTGGAGAGGCTGTGGCTGGATGTGATTCAGTTGCACATTCAGAAGGGGAGGGAAGGACCCCAGCTGCTTCTCCCATGCACTGGAAGATCCTAAGGTGACAAATGGTGCCTTCACACACAAGGACACACAAGTTGTGTCCAGCTGCTTCTCCCACGCACTGGAAGATCCTAAGGTGACAAATGGTGCCTTCACACACAAGTTGCCCCCAGCCAGGAGAACATTTTAAGCTTTATTACCTCCTGCACCACACACCTCCACCCATAAGGCCCTAAGACTTTCATTCTTCAACTGTCTCAGCTCTCACATCTGCACATGCCCCCAGAAATAACAGTAGCAGGGAGCTGGAGAGAAGCAACTTGCACTCCCCAGGCCAATGGCATCTTCCCATGGGAGCAGAGGTGCCTTTGTCAGAGGCTTGTCACCTCCCTGGCGGGGGAGTGAGCCCCCCATCTACAATCACTCAAGCAGCAGGGGACCCTGCCAGTGCTGCCTTCTTCTAAGGCTGACCACAGGTGAGATGGAGACCGGGTGCACACCTGAGGAGGACCTGCGATTGGGCATTAGCCAAAGGAACAATTTTACAGTCCCCGTTCAAATGAACACCTAGTGAGAGTCTTCGCAAAGAGCCCCCTCTTCCCTCCCATCCTTAGGCAAACTTAACGATCTTAAGCTTAAGCACATCTTAAACTTCTGTCAACCCAGACCTGGCAACCCTGCTCCTTCCCACATCAACAATGCATTCACTCCTATTCTCCCAAATACAGGATGCATGAGCCATGTGCCACATGCCCTAACTTTAAATCCGTCGGTAGAAAGATGTCAATTTGTCCCCATGGAGGGATTGCATGTTAGCTGGGCTCTTGGGCAAGCCACCTACCCACCTGGACCCAGTTTTATCATCTCTTCACTGAGGGCTGGACTAATAGTGCTAAGAACTCTTTTAGCTGCCACTTCCTATGATTTGCCAGCCCTGTGTCAGAGCCCTTCGCTGGCACCAACTGTTAGGTTTGGAGCCAAAGTCTGATTCTGAGCCTACTGGGTGGCCCCCGGTCTATGGAAAAGAGGGTGTCAGGTGGCACAGTACCCCACTCTTTGCTCCCTGTGACCAGCTGTTCCTCTTCCACTGTTCTTCCTAAGCTGCTAACTTCCATTTCGAGCCTTCTCCCACCCTGCCTTGCCCCCTCCTGGACTTTCGTGAGTCTTCGCCAACCATCTGCCTGTGTGTGTCCCTAGGTACCACTCATAGCCATCATGTCCACTGGAGGTGGAACAAGATCCATGACCTCCATGTATGGCCACCTGCTGGGGCTGCAGAAGCTGAACATCCTGAACTGTGCCAGCTACATCACTGGCCTATCAGGGGCCACCTGGTAAGGAGCTGAGAGTCATGGGCCAGTGGAGCCCAGAGGAAGCAGTGCAGGCTGGCCTGGGGTCTGTGGTGAAGCTGCTCGTCTTCCGCCCCAAGATAAAGTGACTCGGGAAGCCAAGGAACCTCTCCCACCTATGAGGTGTGCCTTCGGGCATGTAGCCTAACTCAGTTTCTGCATCTGTAAAGGGGAATAACTGACTTCAGTGCTGGGTACACCAGATACACTGTATATGTTGGATGATGTTACTATTTTCCTGGGTTGCAACAGGGATCCAGGAGCATGGCAGCCAGCTATGAGTGACCCATGGGGTCTGTGACCCTCTCCTGCTGGGGTGAAGCAGGGTAGGCTTCGGGGGAGCTAGCTAGTGGCCCTTGCTTCTCTCCTTCCATACCTATCTTCCCACTGCCTCTGCCCTGCCAAGCCTCCTCGGGCAGCCCGAGGGAAGCCAGCAGGGCCCTGCCGCTGGCGAGGCACAGTGCTGCGGGGCCCACTGGACTTTTAGGGACCTACAAAAATGCCAATTTCTCCTAAAATCAGAAGGGAAAAATTAACTTACAGAATGAAGGAAATGTTTTTAAAAATAACATCAATATATTTGTTTTTATACAGCACAGTTGTGAAATATGTTTTAACGTTTTTATGGTGGAAAGGGGCTCACCAAAGTTATCATATGGCCCTGGTTCAGGGTGGCCTTTCAGCCAGGACCACTTCTTATTTTGCCCATGACTAGTGGACCTGTGAACCCTCCACTAGGAAAGCCAAGGGCTCCTCAGGCCATGCCACCTCGTCAGGGTCTTGGGGGCGTCAAACCAGATGGAACAGAAGGGACTGTGAGCAGGTAACAGTGTTGCCTCTGTGCCGAGCACGAGCACGGGGCTGACTACTTCCTATGGTACACCTCATTTCTTCCTCATAACAAAACCACAAGGGAGAAGGAGATGCTGTCCTTATTTTATAGCCGGAGAGACCATGTAATTTGCCAGGATCACTCACCCAGTCCCGGGCCCACATTCTTGACCACCACGTGCAACAGCTGCCCCAGGCTGGTGCCCCTGGTGAAGCAAGATCACTTGCTTCCAGCAGGGCTAGGGTTACTTGAATCATCCTGGACTTCTGTGAGTCAAACAAAAAGCAAGGAGGAACCCAGGCCTAGGCAAGGGGAGGGTGCAGGGTCCTCTGGTTTAGGGAAAACATGAGATATATTCCTTTAAAAACAAACATCTGCAATGGTTTTGGAAGCTTTCAAAATTATAGAGCTAATAGGATGAACCTTATGGAGATCAGGGTGCTTTATGGGGAAGAAATCCCCCAGCCACCTCCTCTCTGCCTTGAAACAAGTCCAGGGAAAGAAGAGACCACTGTTCATACAACTGTGCAGCTATAGCCAAGTCCAAGGGTGAGGCAGATATAGGTCAGACCCAAGGCTACAGAAATCGCCATCTTTGTTTTGCCCCCCTCAACAGCCCACATATAAGTTAAGAAGAAGAAGGGAAAATACATCATAATTACAGGAATTAGTGCAGCCGAGTAAAAAGAGCCCAGGGTCTGGAATCAGCCAAGCCTGGGTTTAAACAGTTGGCTCCAGCAATTACTTTGTGCCGACCATTTTACATTACACTAACTCATGTAATCTTCACAAGAACACTATGAGGCAGGTATTAGGTCATTTCAAAAGTTTTGTCCGTTTTTATGAGTCTACTTTAAACTGTAATATCTCAGTGAATATTTATTCAATTTAATCGAAATAAGCGCCATTTGAATCAGTGCACTTTTACCAACGTAACACAAGTCGATTAATTCCGTCGGCATAAAAATTGGGTGCTCAGGATTCGATGAAGTCAGCGAAGGCCGTTTTTGCTAGGTCCTGATTGGCGAAGGTTCTACCAGTGAGAAAGTTATCGAAGTGCTTGAAAAGATGTTAGTCGGTTGGCGAGAGGTCTGGGGAGTATGATGGGTGGGGCAGAACTTCGTCGCTCAATTCCTTTAATTTTCGGACGGTGATTTGTGAGACGTGCAGCCGGACGTTGTCGTGGAGCAGGATCGGACCTCTTCTGTTGACCAGTGCCGGCTGCTGCTGATGCAATTTTTGTACATTTCATCGATTTCCTCACAATAGGACTCTGCTGTGATGGTTTGGCCTGGTTGCAGAAAGTTATAGTGAATCACACCAGCCGCTGACCACCATACAGTAACCATGATCTTTTTGGGGTGGGGTTTCGCCTTTGGGAAGTGCCTGGGTGGCTCATCGGTGTCCAAACACTGTCCTGAATGTTTCCTATTGTCATAGAGAATCCACTCTTCCTCACAGGTTACGATCTGATCCAAAAAAGGATCGTTTTGGTTGCACAAAAGCAATGAAGAACAAACCTCGAAACGTAACAATTTCTGCCGATTGTTTAAATCGTGGGGCACCCACTTTTCGAGCTTTTTGACCTTTCCAATACGTTTTAAATCATCAAAAACCACATGGGAGCTGACACCAGTTCTTCCGCCATCCCACGCACCATTTGTGATGGGTCAGTCTCCACCAGGGTCCTCAAATCCTCGTCCTGGATTACTCTAGAT